>CAJPEV010000508.1:15129-77740 GCA_905338385.1 Darwinula stevensoni
TTACGATGGTAGGTTGTCCTGGAGTCAGCTCCGGATATGGTAAGGTCACAATGGTGCCTTCCAAATAGCGACTGACTCCAGGATCCAAGTCTCCGGCTAATATCCTCGATACCTCTGGGAGGAGCCAGGGTACCTTCCTCCAAAATCCGAGGTTCGGATTGGATATTCGACTTGGCCCCCTTTTGTCCCATTGGCTACCCTTTTGGTGTTGGCCTCGACTTAATTTATTTAAAGTCATCACGATGGTGTGACTTTCTCATTATCTTAATGGGTTTGGTTTTATGTGTTTGCCCCAGTCGGTTACAGGGTTGTCCCATCCCTACACTGATAACATTTCATTATTCTTACTTTATACTGAGTATTAGACAAAATCAGGTATTTTTCCTTAATTCCTTATAATATGGTCAGTAATTAAGTCATCAAATCAGATTGAAAGAATCAAAACACTTTCCTTCAATATGCAATATTAGGATTAACAATATACCACATGAAAGCCAATTTCTCAAAGGTTATTTAAAAAAAATTAACATTGTTTCATTTCATTACAACAGACCATTAGGAAGGGAAGAGAAAGGTGGGGAAAATATTAGAGTAGAAAAGGATGAGATTCCTGCAACTCTCTTTTCAACACCTCAGGAGGAGTAAACAGTATATTTCCTCCTCTTCTTTTGTAAAAGGGCGGAAGACCCCATTCTTCACATGTTGAACGTCCTCGAAAGCGTTTATGTGCTACTTGCGCAATGTCATCAATATAATAAAATCTGCTGTGGTCCGTGGTTGTGGTCATGGTCGGTGGATTGTGGCATGAGCGTGCACACATGACAGACGCGCGCGCTCAGCATGTTCGCGCGTGCTCTCCCATAAAGTCAACTGCCTGCCTAGGGGTGAACCTCTCCCTCTCTCTTGGGAGAGCATTTTTTTCGGCCGTTGGGGTTGTCGGATTTATTTTGGAGAACGTAATACCCAGGGGATTGGGGAAGAATTTGGATGACATAAGAGGACGAAAATGACGAAGGGGGCGGAAATCGAATCCAGGGCCTCCAGGTTGCCAGTCGAGTGTGCTACCACTACACCACCGAACGCGGGATGGGACGTTTTACACGCATGGACGTGTAAAACTTCCCCGCGTATTACACTTGCAGTCCTGTCATATCTCTGGAGAACGGATGACTTGAGATATGAGATGGTATGAGATCTCTGCCCATATATTCATGGAGATCCAGACCCCTTTTTCAATCAAAACCCCATCCTCTTATTCCTCACAAGGAGAGTGACTCCCGAGGGTGAAAACGGCGGGATTCCACCTGTATGGCACAAGAGCGCTTACTTTTCATCGGAAAGACGACACCGGCGGCGTCGTAACCATCCCGTTTCTCTATCTCCATTTTCTCGAGTGGGCCGCAAATTCCAGGCCTGCCTTTCCCGAGATTGCTGGGCCTACGAAGGTGATAACCTTCCGTCGCCCTTGCATCATCACAGTCGACCGATTTTATACCCGGTCTAAGGCATCGAGTCAAACGAGCTTTAGTTCGTTTGACTTGATGCCTTTCATTGAACATTTCAACATTCATTGAAGTGTCGCAGCAACATTCAAAGGAAAAACGTTAAACCGCTGTTTTATCAATGTTGTACATCAACTTGCAACATAGAGCAACATAGGCAACATTTCGGAAGCGTTTCAACAACATACTCTGTTACTGGGGAACTGAATCTGTCAGCAACCACTGTCTGACGGTAACGAAGATGGTGGATGTCTGCCGCGGTATCTGTGTAGCTCAGTGATGAGGTGCAAAATCCAGGTACAACTTGCCCCTGATTTCTGGTTTCAAAAGGAATTTCTTTCTCAGCACTTCAAAATAAAGCATTGTTGCTTTCGCCTTACTAGCTTAAAATTTGTTTGTTTTTTTTGCAGCAGCCCTCTATGATATGAATATCTCTATGTCTTCTTAGCTAATGATGCCATCTATTTGGCTCGGCCTCGACAGGAGCGTCAGTGTGTGCTCGGTCGGTTCGATTTGTAATGTGCTGAGGTCGGAATGAAATTCTACATGTCCAAAAGAAAGGTTGAGGTATTCTCGAGACGTTCTGTTCAGTTTCCTTACCTTTAGAGGGGCTTCACTGGAACAAGTGGAATATTTCTAGAACTTCGTTGCCTTTTCTCGAATGACGGGAAATGCAGAAACGATATCGACAACGGCAACTCCATGGCTTCCGCAGTTTTCAGAAACTCTACAGGACTGCACTTTCCAAATCTGACATTTCAAAGAAAGGAAAACGTTGTGTCTCTGAGTGTTTACTTCACGAACCTCACACGTAGTCATGAACCTAATGGCCCAAAAAAAATCAGATCGAGGATACAAGATACCGAAATTGGTTCCACGCAGCTGGCGGCAAGCGTCGCGCATAGAGAGGATACTAAGTTCCGTCATTCGTGTCACCTTCTAGGTGGGATTGGCTTCTTCTTCGAATCAAGGGACCCCACGGCCGTTGATGTGCACAAGTCTCCCGGATGCCACTCCAGAGACTCCCAACCAATGCGGTAATCTAAAGATACTGTTTCGAAATCAGTCCGTAGCCCTTTGGCAATATGGACCGATAACGTAGAGAATCGTTGTCACAAGAGGTTCGGTATACCTAGCTTAGGTCCGGTGTGCAGGATCGCCAATCATACAATATGCTACTGGACCTACTCTAGCCGCGTCCCATTACGTGAGGATGTCCGGTTTCACATACTGACAACACCAACCAATAGCGTCCGTTTCCCAGTTCCCCATGATAGATCGACCCTTTTAATATCAGCAGAGATAACACTTGTGAGATGAAACGCCGCAAACCGTGTAAATCCTTTTAGGAATAGGTCCTACAGTAGAAGTTCAGATCCTTCAGAACAGAATGAGCTACACTCTTAGAAAAAGGGGAGCGATTTTTCTCAAAAAAGAGAGTAAAATCGCTAACTCCAGTTTCACTCCCCTTTTACTCTGGGAAAGGAGCGTATTTGCTCCATCACCAAAGAGTAACCTTGCAATCCTCCATGAGTAAAAACGCTGCCCTCAGGAAAAGATAGGGATGTCGTGCAAATACGCAAATCCTCAAATACTTTGTGTCGCTTTCGCTCTCGTACAGTACATTAACCTACCTTTGACAGTACTGATTATAGAACATGTCAGAGAATGGACTACCTCTTAAGGTTTCATGAAGCGTCCGCGATGTCACTCCTTCATTTCCTCATTCATCAATTCGAGGAAGTGGCAGAAGTGAGTTCATGAACGCTCTCTTCATGTTCTAAATCTCCTCTGCGGATGAATCTCTTCCTAATTTCCAAAGGGTTCTCATCAGGAATGTGAGCTTGTTTATGGCCTGGGCTCTATGAATCTGTCGTGAATGTGGATAACAAATGATGGAAAGTCCGTGTTTATTGATTCCTATAATATAACTAGGCGAGACACATGTCGAGGTAATATAATCCTGCGACGGACGATTCCAGAGAAGGAGGGAAGGGTACTTTTGTGTACTGTGCGAAAAGTGAGACCCTTACCTCCATCTAGTGGCCGGGAGAAGAACTTCAAGATGTTCACTTCACTACGAGCGAGGAGGCGAGTAATAAGAGAGTATATTTGAAATAGCTCACACGGTGCTCAGTTTTTACTCCCTAAACGCTCTGAATTTTCTAAGAGTGTACTACTATACGATGAAAATGAATGACGCCAAAATACTTGCATACACAATTTATCGAACAGCGGAGAGCATTACATCCACTTTTTGTTTCACATAGGGTATAACAGATAACCCACAAAACGCATGGTTTCGAAAACATAATTCCCTTTCTTTTCCAAGAGGACATCAACTTGGTCGCGCTTATTAAGGTACAGAAGGATAGAGTTGCCTGGCGACATAAAAGGGTCGCCTTCAGAGCGCAGTTCTGCTTCTTTTACACCATTTTTTCTCAGACGTAACTGTGTGTCTCCACCATGAGTCACAATATGAAGATGAAACGCATATATACCATTGATAGGTGCCGTAAAAATTCCACTGCCGAGATCCAATGCCCAGCCAACGTTTACGTCGGCTCCGAAGTAACGAACGACGCTGCCCTCATTTACATCGTGCCTACTTCCATAGGCTTTGAAATAAGCTCCTTCCCTTGCAATACGCGCACCAGCCTCCTTTTGAAACTCTGGGTCGGTCTCCTCCAAGTCCATCCTACACATAACAACATCCAAACGACCATTGTTGGAGTTGATCAGGTAATAACCGGGATGAGCGTTTCCAGCTTGGCGAAGCGATGAACAAGAATGGGCTGGATTGCCTGGAGACGTTACCTCGCCATGTGCAAAACCACCCCATGCAATACGTGCACTGGTCTCCACCTGAAACTTCGAATCGGTCTCCTCCAAATCCATCCTACACAAAACGACATCCAAGCGACCTTTCTTGGAGTTGATCAAGTAATAGCCGGAGTGAATGTTCCCAGCCTGGCGGAGAGTTGAACAGGATTGTGCTGGATTGTCCGGAGGCGTAACTTTACCATGGGTAAAACTACTCCATGCAATACGTGCACTGGTCTCCACCTGAAACTTTGGATCGATCTCCTCCAGATCCATCCTACACAAAACGACATTCAAGCGACCTTTCTTGGAGTTGATCAAGTAATAGCCGGAGTGAATGTTCCCAGCCTGGCGGAGAGATGAACAGGATTGTGCTGGATTGTCCGGAGGCGTAGCCTTGCCATGGTGAAGCCCCACAACTGCAATACGTGCAGCGGTCTCCACCTGAAACTTTGGGTCAGTCTCCTCCAAATCCATCCTACACAAAACGACATCCAAGCGACCTTTCTTGGAGTTAATCAGGTAATAGCCGGAGTGAGTATTTCCGGCTTGGCGGAGAGATGAACAAGATTCTGCTGGATTGTCCGGAAGCGTAACCTTGCGATGGGTAAAACCACCCCATGCAATATGTGCACTGGTCTCCACCTGAAACTCCGGATTGGTCTCTTCTAAATCCATTCTACACATAACAACATCCAAGCTATCTTTCTTTGAGTTGATCAAGTAATAACCAGTGTAGGTGCTCCCAGCTTTGCGGAGCGATGAACAAGATTCTGCTGGATTTTCCGGAGGCGGAACCTTGCCCCTGCAGACCATTCCGCCCAGAGTGTAATTAGCCTTTTGAAAATCAAACCGTAATCCCCCAAATCGGAGCTCAATAATAGGCAGTGCTTTTGGATCGGTGATTGATCCAGAGTCTGATTCCCATTGGGGAACCTTCGCATCGCAATTGCACGGCAGAATCGGGTCAATGCATTTAGAAGTGAGGCCACAGTTGCACACGTGTTCCCCGGTGTGTGAACCATCCCAGTAATATTGAGGTTTGCCGTGACGATCCACCCACCAAGCATAGTGCTTGTCTCCAGTTGTGAGGGCTGTCGTAAAACAGTCGTACTGAAACGAGACACTAATAATCCTTAGACTAAAACTCGGATATATGTACAAGGTTTTATAGTTTTCCAGACATCAGTGGCAGGTACAGCAGGCATGTTTACTTGAAATTTGAACTTCTCTCAACAAAAAGAAGAAAGAGCTGAACTCAGATGCTTGCTACTGGATGTCGCATTCACATACAATCTAGGGATAACCATTTCGTGGCAACTTCATGAAATGTATTCAGGCTAATTTTGAGACTAAAGGTCATCCTGGAGCTTTTTCACTCCTTCAAGGTCTTTCTGGAATAATGTCTTTGCGAATTCAGAATCTTAGACGCGACTTTCCGGTTATGTTTGACCTTAACTTGTCCAGTGAATATTTATCGCTGCCCTGCAAGTTAGAATCGAAATGAAAAATGAACAGGAAGTCTTGCCTCCGATATATTTTTGTAATGTGGCCATTGAGAATCAACTGGGAAATTAGCAGGCACATAAGCAAATAGAAACCGTGACCCAAAGAACGAAGGTTATTGCACGTTACAGGGCATCGTGTTAATTGCCACGCCGCATGGCTGCGGGTTGTTTCTCTTCTATTCGCTGCGTAGCAAACATACCTCTTTTTGCAATAAAGTTGATCTTGCTTAAATATTTCGAAAGGATAAAAAATTATATATTCCAAGAAATTTCCAGATGGTAACCATTGGCTTACGATAACGCAAAATAAAATACAAGGTCCAAAGACAACAAGATTGACTCACTCTTATTTGCTGTTCGCACGACTTCGATTGCTCGATCAATGCCACAATCTGTTTCATTGGTGCACCATACTTCATGCTGCGACTGTAGCATCCAAGATCAGCACAGCGATCTATCACAGTGCTTCCCATCGAATCATGAAGAACGATCGTGGATACTGGATCTAGATAAAACATAGTTGAAAGAGCATGAGCCGGAACAAATGGAACATTATTTAAGCGTCTGTAGGACGAAAGAGCAATTGTTTAATTCACCGACCTGTCTCCATGTCACAGCGCACTTTGATGGGTGCCTCGCCGCTCAACACTCCGTCTGGATCAACGAAATATTCTCCAGTTCGTGTTATCCCAAGTTCTGCCAACATCTGACACGTTCGGGGAGCTGAGATAAAAGTATCATCCTCTTGCGATTCTCAGTTGAAAGAATAGTAATAATAATGGTTCACTGAAGATCAGGGCTCTTAGTGCATTAGCAAATTGGTATCCATCGTCATGTTAAGGGTGACATTACGAAATCATTGAGTCAAGGATATATGAAGTGAATTGGAGAAGTTGGGTTAAGTGGATCATGCGCTCATAAAGCGGGTCATATAGGGGACTGCTGATTGTAGAAGCGTTGGGTTCTGCACTTGAATCCCAGAAAGAAATTTGAATTTTCATGTCGTAAGGTCATTGTTGGCACCTGCGGGGGGGGCGTACATGTTGGCGTACATGTCGACGAGATGGGTTGAATGGAAGAATTTGAACTTATTTTAACGTGAGCTTCTTTCATCTGTCCACCAGATATGGTAGCTGAAGAGTAGATAGTGCCTCCTCATATGACATAAATTCGCTCCCAAGGATGAGCCGAAAAGCGCGCTTTTGGACTAGCTGAATTGAATTTGCCAAATTGGTGGTCAGTGAGCTGCTCCTGGCACGGGATGCGTATTCTGATACTGGGACGATGTTCGAGGACCAAACATCAAGCAAATCTTCACGGTGCGCTCCGAAGGATTTGAAGAGCTTGAGGATAAACAATTGTCTTGATGCCTTGGTGTCTGCGTTCCAGTGGAGGTCGTCTGGATCCACACACCCAAAAGGCGAATGCAGGTCTCTTTCGCCAAAACACGGCCTGGAATGTGGAGGTTGTGATGGATGGGGAGGTACTTTGAGAAGCAAAATTGTATCGCGGTTATCGTTGTTAGGGTTAAGTTTCATATTGTTAGCGTGGGTTCATTCCTCTTCCTGCAAGAGGGCAGGCTGGAAATCGGGGATGGAGTTCTTTGGATGGACCACTATCATGGTTTTGTCGTCGACGTACTTGAAAACATGGACACCAACTTGCACGTCGTCATTGACCATCACGGTGGACAATAAGGGGTCCAACACTGTGACTTTGGGGATCCCGCATATGAATGAGAGGGAATCAGATAGGGTCCCGTTGTAGCGAGTACGCTGGGGTCCTTTATTCAGGAATGACGCTAGCCAGGTTATCTATCATGCATGCATCTCTTTCAAGAAGGGATAATTTGTTCATGAGAATAGTATGGCCTACCGTGCAAAAGCTTTGGTATAATCAACAAGCACGCAAAATGCTGCAAGTCCAGCGTCGACATGCGTATGGTCTTGGTGGAGGAGGGCAACTAAGTATTTCGTTGTCGAAATGCCTCCACGGTTTCCTTATTGAGATCCATGAAGCGAAGGATAGTTTTCTCTAGGATCTTGCACGGGGTACAGGTGACTGAAATAGGGCAAAGATCGTTCAAGAACGAGGAAGGGCATTTCTTTGGGATTGGGGCAACGATTGCCTCTTTCCGTAAAGAGGGTACTGTTCCAGCTTGGAGAGAAGCGTTAAAAATGGCACAAAAGGGTGTTGGGAGTCCAGCAACGAAATCCTTGTTGAATCAGAGTGGGATATTACATAATTACTCCTCTGGAAGAGCTTATTACACGAGGTTGACACTTTTAGAGCATTTCTTGCAGAAATTGCTATTCAGGTAAGGACATATCACTGCCTGGAATATGCGATTGGTTGAAGTGTTGCCGTCACCGCTGTCTGCACTGTTCACTATGTGTAGGCATATTACGTGTTCAAAGGTGGCGTTAGCGATCAAATGAGCGTCCTGTATGGAGCAGCATACAGTAACGGTTTTTCTTCCTGTAGAAGGCAAAATATAATAGTTAGCGCATAATGCCCTCTCTACTCGAGAACTGTGCTACACGAAGACGCGCGTTTGACTCTTAGCCATCTCGTATACCTGCGGAGCACGTGACAGTGCATAATACGTTAACTGGCCAAAGGGTGATAGTGCGCTCATTATGGAGAACGTTGCATGGGTTGTCTAAAAGCACTTGAACGTCCTTCGCATGTTCTTGTACCCATAAAGAAAGCGATTCAAGCGAAGATTAGTCATCCCAATACAATAGCCGTACTAATCAAAGTCATCAGAATGTTGTGGAACCATTTGTAGTTAAGGAATTCAATAGTGTACGATGCTCTTCGCTGAATGTTCCCAATATCGTTAGTTCCATCTTTGAAGAACTGCGCGCAACGAATTGGTGAGACGGCGGAGACAGCCGATGTCTAGTAAACCCGACATTCCAAGCAGTGATGGGGCATACTGCGGGTACCGAAGCAACGATATTTATGCCGTTAGTGCAACTAAAATATATTTTTTACATTTCACGTTCGTCAACAATTCTGATCTAAGGGTTCATCAAGTCCTCACTCACTTATTTGCCGAGTAATAGCCTCCAGATATTGGAGTCTTCCTTCCGTGGTGTTCAGTTGAAGTTTAAGTTCGTCCCTTTCCCGGAAATGTTCCTCCAAGCTAGACTTGAGGTTTTCGTGCTCTTTTCTCATGTTCTCGAAGTCATTCTTCAATTTCTTGTAGTCGTCCCTGAGGCTTTCCTTGTCATTCCGCAAGTGCTCATTTTCAGACTTTAGTTGCGTGATTTCTTTCGCATGTTCTAGCGTTGCTGTCCTCAGAACTAACAAAATTTCCTCAAATTTGCCTCCAATATGTTCCGGTTCACGGATAGTAGTGCTTTCGAGTGCCTGGGAAAACGAAAAAGGACTATATACTTACATTTGTATCACAAAAATGGCATTCCATTAAAACCTGTGAATAATTTATTATTAACTTCGAGAGGGAAAATCGCAATCCTCATCAACCATTCTTCATTGCTCCGAAAACATAAGAGCTGGAAAAAGAAATACAAAGGTGCTAGAGTTTAACTTTGAATTTTCCCAACTCATCAGTAAAAACATCCTCCCTTCGCTTATTTGGAACATCATAGATGCCCTTCTTCCCGGAAATCCACCTGCTGAATACTCCAATTTTTTTTTTTTATGTGCGTGTAGGAGTTCGGGAACGGACGAGGTTCAACTTACATTTCCAGACCCGTACTCAGTAAGAAGGTTTATTGCAAACAACAAGAGACGTGGACTTCCCCTCATATTGATGCACTGCTACCTCGACTGGCTTCCAGGCCTGAAAAGGAGACGGCAGTTATACAGGTTGCTTCTTTGTGTTTCCACTCTTAGGTTTAACCTGAATTAACAACTTAGCTGAAAATAATTTGCATATAAAAAATATAAAAATTAATTTAAAAAGCGAATGTGAAAGTGTTTATGGATATTTTTCCCCTTTAGTTGAAGAGTTGCTGAGAAAGATGGAACTTGCATTCAGTCATGTTTTAAATTGCAGGAAGTTTTCATACATGCATTGTTGTACCTTTCAGCATGACATTGTTTTGACAATTTCCCCTGGATATATGATAATACATTAGGTGGAGATTGTCAGGCACTTATGCTTAATTTAAAAAAGCGGCATTAGACTTAAGAATCGACATATGCTTTGCAAAATTTTCCCGATAATTTCTGGTAACATATTTCCGTATAAAATCTAATAATGTATAGGCTCTCATGACTGAGCGACAGAGTGATTGACGGACGCAAATTCATACAATGTTCTCCAGAGGTTAGCATTCGGATACTTGGGACACATGGAGCTATTGGGATGAAGAGTTCAGAAAAATTATTGGACTTTTGAGGTAAATGCCTTCTATGTGAATTTATTTGGGACATATTGAAAGAGTATCTTTTACTTCAGCCAAATGGAATGACCTGAAAGGTGATAATGCCTATTGATTTCCATAAAAATTCAACGTTCGAATGGGAGCCCTTCGGTCACATTCCTTCAGGAATAAATCTCCCAAGTATTTTTTTTCCCTCATCTCATATCACACATTATCTGCAAAAAGGGGAAAGCTTAACATATTTCCTTGACATGAACGATGCGTCAATATCCGAAAGTCTAGATTCCCATTTCAAGTTCATTATTTATGTGGGGTCAGCAGAAAACATAATTCCCAGAATTCTTTCCCAGTCAGTGGGCAGGTCCTCGGGCCAGCGCCGAGTTGCAATCTCAAAAAAATTTTATTCCCATCGCTTTCCTAAAGTAACTAAAGGGCGGAATCAGTGAGCAATCATCGCGCAAAATTCGCACGATGCTTAAATGATGCCTAAATGTACAGATGAAAGAAACTTTGTTGAGGTCGCCGCTGTTTGAAAGGCGTCACAAATTTCCAGGGCGGCGCGTTTTAATATTGCCTCAATCTATATTCATGTCATGACGCTCATTCCTGTGGCGCAAGGCAGGGGGGAAAAAAACGGTCGGGTCTGCCGCCGGTCAAGGACACTGCCGCATCACTCCCTCTCTCTTTTTATGCCGTCCTCGGTCTCGGCGTTCTTATTGTACATCCATTTCCTAATGCAGCATCCAGCATAATCACTCCTGACCCAAAATCCGAGTTTTTTTGCAACCCTGCCCTTCCCATCCCCTCATCTTGATCGTTGGCTGCCCCTTGCCTCAGCACGAAATTCTGGATGATGTCTTACGTCAATTGGGTTCATTCAATTATTCCTAGATGAAAACTGCACCTTGCCATTTTTCAGGATAGTTTTTATGAAGATAGTTTTAATTGCATGGAAAGACGGGAATGGCAGCGGAAATGCACCTCCACTGATTCGAAAATCTCGCGGCAAACACAAACCAGGAATACGAAAAATCAACATCAAATACACACTTACGCTCTTGAAGTTACGGCGATTTCACAGTCATGCAACGGCATCGCCACCCATTTCGATTGGACCAATAGTTGTCGAAGAGGATCACTTCTACACCTTAAGTCATTGAGTATATTATTTGAGCTTCAACCCTTTCCAGCTCAGCACCCGTGTCCATGGATCTGCACAACGCTTTCTTTAAGGAAGGAAGGAAACGAGCTGGCGAAGCCCGAAGGCTCGTCTCCTGCGATATTGTTCACATACACGCACGCGCACATGCACACGCACACGCACGTGCACTCGCACACTCGCGCCACGGTCACATTCGTGAAAGTTCCCATTCATTGATCCCCCCTACTTTTTTCCCAAAAATGCGCGGGAGTATTCAGTTGAACACCGACACTTGGGAGCAATTCAGGTTGAACGCGAGGCGCATTATGATTGAGAGGCATGCGGAGCCCGTCTCAAAAGCCCCCCCCCCCATCATTTCAACAAGCTCTGATGCGGGATCGACTTTCCTCGCGGTGAGGGAGGCCATCGCGCAGTGACTTGGTGAGCAGAGAGCTCGAGGGGCCTTGCGTCTATTCACTGCGGTTGTATCGCTCTTTTGCAATGTGCAGACAATTTATTTTCCTTCCCAAACCTGCGGTATATATGAGGCTTATTTATTTTTCCCGCTTCAGAACTTCTTTTCTCTTGTACGCCCACTGCGATTGCGAGCGCCCTATTCCTCACTTATGGCAAAGAATGTTGCAATTTTTGTTAGCAGTAAGAAAAAAAGTTTTGAATTTCCTGGCCTAAATTGTTCTACTAGCAATCCTGAAAACAAATTATTTTTCTGTTCATCCGCTTTCCTCGCACAACGGGGGGGGGGATAACCATTTCCTGGGACATTGTACGGCGTCATTCCTGATTGATTTAAGAGGCTCTTTCATTAAAACTTTGAAGCTCCTCTCCTTGCCTGATACCCGATCAAAGCATATGAAAGCGCGTTATATTTTAATAATTCAGCCGGCTCAGCACAAGCTGAATGACCTGGATGGAGACTGTCCTACGTATGGGGAAGAGCTCTCTGTATCAAACTCGCGATCCTGGATATTAATTCTGGAAACGTATCCAGGAATTGATCCTGGAAATTAGTCATGTTTTCCTTTCAAGTTAGAACTTTCGCTGGCAAGCGCTAGGAAATTAAGTTTTCATGTATCCAGGTCCTTGGACCGGTTAGCTTCACTCAGCTTCAAATGCTTTTTTTCAGCTGTAACTAATAGCCTATTCCAAGACGGTATCCTTTATTTTCCTTCTGCCGTAATCGCGGCAGATGCCTTTTGCAAAAGTTGGCTTTTGAAGGCAAGAGAGCTGACCTCATTTCTAGTCCTCTCAGCCTCCTCCGCTCGGCGTAGTAAAAGCTCTGCGCTTTTGTTAGCGGTTTTGAATTGCCTTTGTCAAGGCATCGCCCATCCTCCTCCACCCAGCATTCTCCGACTGTTCCTTCTTTCGCACATCTGATTATCTGACTCGCTCCCCTCACTTCCCATTATTCCCCCATGCAGGCACCCATCACGTCCGGAAGGAGGAAGCTTCGGAGGGTGAAGCTCCCTCCCAACTCACCTTCAACCAAACCCTCTCTACCTCGCAAGAGGGGGCAGTCCTTCCGTTAACGCAGCCTGTCTCCCGAGCATCCTCTCCCGTGCAACTCCTCCCTCGTCTCATAGCCCTGCCACCTCGAAGAGGGTCTCCCCGCTCCTCACACATAAGCAGATCCGGCCAGCGGCTTTGAAATTCCTTCCCACCGATCACAGAACGGCCTCATCGTTCCAACATGGCGGCTGACAGGAGTATTAGCATGCGTTACGTGCTCGCTGGCTGCGCTGACTCGTAAACTCATATGGCTGGGTGCATTAAATATTGCATGATCTAACAGAATTAACGCGGTCATGAAGAATGCCAAGAGAATTTTGTCTCGGGCTAACTTTCTGGCATGAGAATTTCACCGGAGGTGTTCATAAATTTCAAATCGGGACGCCTGGTCACCCTAATCAATATTGAAATTTAAAGAAGAACTTAGCCTTTGGTCAAACAGTGAGGTCGTGCAATCCACTCTCGTAAGAAACTTAGTAAAACTAAGCCACGGATTTCTTCAAATCAGACGCTGTCCGCCACCCAAAATTTGAACAGCTCCCACCACGAAAGACACGGTATATATAACTAGACTGGACAACCCAATGGAGAACGCGCCGCAGCTCTACGCCGATTAGAAGGGGCGGCCGCCGTCGTTCATGCCGTCAAGTCGCGCAATAAACGCATAGCTTTCGGATTCATGACATCACCCTCTAATGTGAGTTTTGACGCCATTGCAGTGGAGGCTTTATTCAAACCTGCATCGAAAAGAAAAAGTGCAATACCTCGTCAGAAAAGAATCCGAATCTCATTTTAGCGATACGTAATTGATGTTGAGGCAGTGGCAGCACGCTGAAGACTGGGTAGACCTAGGCCTACCTGGTCTTCACTGATGAAGTATGGTGTCTAGAAAATTGATCAATGCTACCTTTTCCATCTTTGAGGAGAAGAAACCCAGTTATTATTTCCATTGCACTTACCAATGTGAGTGTCCAATATTAGTTTCCCATGTAGTTGGGCCCAGAGTCTACGTGACGCGAGGTGTTCGACTGCCTGTCCAGTCTACACTAATTATATTTACTATGTCTATGGCCACCACAGACGGCCACCATGTTGGATCGGTGAAGAATGCCGTCATCGGTGGGAGGAAATCTCAAAGCCGCAGGCCGGACCTGCTTGTCCTCAGACTTGCCGGCTCTCAAGCCAAGGACGAGGGCAAGGGGTTGAAGCGTGAGAACAAGGCCCATCCCCTCCCGCTTCCCCTTCCAATCCATGTCCCCCCCCCTCGAGAAGGGCCATACCCTTGTAGATATCGTTTGACTGAGAACAGTGGCAGCTTTCCAAATCAATTCCAATCCAGACTCGATTAATGGAATTAAATTCGTTTTTATCCTACATATCGAATGGAACCTAGGCATTGCGACCAAGCTGTTTCCTTCTTTTCATTGACATTGACATTGTCCAGGTGGCTGATTGCCAGCAATTAGTATCAGTTTCTAGTTCTTCCTGAGTCCGAGAATGAATCCCTTCATTTTATCACTTATAACATGATTCAAGTAAGCAATTGTCAAATTTCTTTGCATATTTGCTTTTAAAATGCTCATAATACGGGCAATAATCTCCTGATAGAAGCCCTTGGACCAGCGTGACAGCATAACCCATGCAATTGCCTTTAAAAGAAACCATTGCACTTGGAAATGACTTTTGTCCATAATCATCCCTTGTAGAATTCACTCCGTTTCTTCAGACAAATGATCAGGCCTCAATAATTATTCCAAGATGCTCAAATTGAGGCCAAAGACTTTTCATACAATGCGTTTTTTTATCAATATCAATTTTGTTGATTATTGGTATCATACCAGGACAAAGTAAAGGGACGAGAAGGTATGCCTCTTCCCCGACCCGATTTAAATCCATGGTTAATGTTGATAAGTACTACGATTTTAATTTGAGACCCTGCTAGTTATGATCCTGATTGAGGTCAATAATGTCCTTTTATGCCACAGAATCGGTTTCCATGGATTTGGAGTTCTGCAAGTAAGAATGTTGAATGTCTCTAAGAAGATGGGTTCCAAGCCAATTCCCCATTTTTTTGGAGGGCGTGCGCATGTCTAGAAGAGGGAGGGTTTTCAGCCAATTGGCCAGTTTCCCATTCTGTCAACGGCCTTGTGGATTTTAAGGCACACAAAGAGTTTCCAGTCAACTGGCCAGAAACCCATTCAGTGGGTATCACAATGCCCTTGTTACGGACAGTCTGTAAGAGTGGGCAATTGTCCCAAAACACAACCTTTCAAAGGGAGAAATAGGACTTCATTTCCATCCCCATATACTGTATTTATTAAGTACAAAATGAATTGCAATGCAATTGCATCCGTTTATATGTATGTATTGACTGGAAAAGCAATAAGCCACAAATGAAATTGTTACATGAAACAAGACAATGCCTCATATGACAAGGATCGACTGAAGCATGTATGGATTCCTCTCACACTCAAGGCAATACTTTCGCAGCACCCTCTGATGATATTGTACCACAATGTCGTTTACCGTATTTCAACAAATCATGACTGAGATGATCACCACGGACGAAGACTTAGATGAAATAATAAAATATGGACTGTAGGTCAGATGAACCATCGCGTGCATGACTTTTTGTGGCGCACAAATATAGCTGTTTCATGGACACCGTGAATAGGCGAAAAAAATACTTTAGGGGAATTGCTTACGGTGTCCCACCTGCACATATTTTCGAATTTTGATCATCCACATTGTTAACCACTTCCATGTTTCACGCAACACCATGTAAGATTTCTCCACTAGGGTAACTATATCGTAGACGTGAGAGACATACAATGTTAACCGGGAATGGCACTGGCCACATTGTTGAGATGTTGCTGGACTTGTGGGACGTGTCATCTTTGAAACAATTCAATCCTCTTCTGAGAATATGTTTCATTTCAAAGACTCAGGGTATGCTCATATTTGCAGACGTAATTGTACTCTCAATCATGCATTCATGTATTCTATCATGTATTCATACATCCTATTATATCATGTATACTCAATCGAATATTCATGTATTTTATCATGTAAGGGCTATACATGATTCTCTCGATAGCCGAGCGGGCCTAGGTCACTGAAGCCGCCTATACTATAATATTCTGTATGTTCTTCGGGATTCGCTCGAACTCGTCTCTGGATTCTTTGACCATTGACAAATTGTGTTTCTGAGTAATCGGTAGGAGGTCTCGTCGGTGTTCGGTTCGAATTGTCGTTCTCGTGTAGAACTGCCCACTGGATGCGCACATCCTCTTGCTTCTGTGTCGACTTGGTATCGCAAATTGATTTGCAGTTCTGCCTTCTCTAGCGTTTACACCTATACTAGGTAGAAACAGTTTACACCTACACCAACTGTGGGTAATGACCGAAAGAACCAGATCGCGGATGCAAGCAGCCTCGATGGGGTTCTTTTCCGGCACATCTCGTCGTGAGATAATGCGATGCACCAACATCAGTGCCAACTTCCAGATCGATTGGCTGCTTGGAATCGAGAGATCCCGAGGTCGTCGGTGCCGACAATTCTCTCGCATGCCTCTGGAGTGACCCTCAAGGAGGGTCTTCCTGTGTGCGACAAAAGACTAGACGGTAAACTTCGAACAAGGTGGACGGACAACATCGCGAATCATTGACGAGGGGCTCAGTGTAGGGTAGGTGATGCAAATTCCGACCCCTTTAAGCTCAATGTCCGCCCCCTCACCCACAATTTTGAAATTAATTTTTTTGGGATCTATGCCAATCGAGAGGAAAATGCGCACACTGCCCATTCACGTTTAGAGACCGAGCATTGGTGTAATTTGGTTGGAAAAGGCAGTTTGTACTTCTTATTACGTTAAATATGTATCGTAGGGGCGGATTGTATTGCTAGGTCGGAATTTGTATCACCCACTCAACCACCTGTCGGGCATGAGCCCGTTGCCCAGGATCAGAAAAACAAGAAGATGATCCTGTGCCTAGTCGAGCCCTGGGCCCTATTCTTGGAATAAGCACACGCTCCTTTCAGAATAATGTTTATTGTTGTGCTGTGCGTAGCTGGATAGCGTTCTAGGAATACAGTGTTTCCGACAAGTCAAGAATCAGAGGCGTATGTGTATACAATGTTGTAGGCAGAAAATTTCCTGCTCAAACTGGAAATGAATTGCATACACATTCGCTACTTTAATACAAACATTTTCCCGACTATAAATTCAAAACCAAGTGAACACGAGTGACCTGATTACCCACTTTGGCCACTTTAATTCGATGAGTCTACTTGGGTCATTCGGCAGCACCCTCTTTGAATTAGTGGTTACGGTAACCTTGGCATTGGAGAATCCGAGCAAGGAGTCAAGAAACAATATTCAATAACTATTGAGTGATGAAACACCCTGTCGAACCATCGGCATTCCGTATCTAAACACAATGATCTAAACAGTCAAAGATATAGAAACCGCATTGAGTGTCAGTCCCTGAGACGTCGTCGTCTCATAAGTGTCTGCCCGATTCCACGAGACCATCGCACAAACCAGGTGAACCTTGCGTATACGCTTACCTATTTATTCTTGAAACTCAAGTTTCACGCCTCCAAGTGATGATACCGATCTTCAAAAGAAGATGTATTTTAACTTATTTAGAATTTTTTTTGCAAATCATATGCAGAGGTTCTGAAGAGTACCCCCTTTCGATTATTTATCTTCCCCGAAAAATTCCTCCCTCCCTTTGCTTGCAAAGATAAACAGCTCCTGGAATACAGGCTTATGGATTAAGACTAACTAAACTTGAAAATGGAGATTTTTAGACTGCTCATTAATAGGAGACTCGTAGTTTCAGCCTTATGAAATGCAGTAGGAATAACATCTCAAAGATATGTTGCATCGTAAATGGCTTCTGGGCTTTGATGATTATGATGTCTCTCAGTGGCTTTTATCTCGATGGCTTCTGCAGAATGGAATGGCATTCTGAAAGCTTGCTCTTGAGGTACAGTGTTTTAGCCGTCCTTGACTCATTCCAGCAGCATATCCTATTCACCTTTTTCTCATTGGGAGGGATTTTGAAGTACAACACATTTCTTTCCAGGTAGGACTGAGGAAGCAATCCGGACATGACGTGCATTCCAAAATTATTGGCATATGTGCTCATCGCATCAACCAATTACGGTTACGGAGAAGTATGTGACATCCAATTTTTCATAGCACAGTCCGTTCTGCTATAGGAATAGTCATAGAAAAGTGAAATAAGGAGAGCAACGATCAAGGAAAGCATATGACATGAAAACGTAGCAATGGGGAGAACACGTCAAAAATATAAATTTGTTGTCTATGTTACCTTACATATATTTCCAGACTTTTATAAATCTCAAAAATTAGGTCAAGGAGATGGTAAAAAATTCTAAAATGCATGTACAGGAGAAATGAGACTGTTACAATCCTAAAGTCCGCAACTGTTGTCACATAATTCAGCATGATAAGAAATTCACTCTGGCATTTCAACAAAACGACGTCAGTCATAATGTTCTATACCGTGAATGGACTGTGCTTGCATTTCCCTTCTCCAGTAAAGCATCAAATGCATGAGAAGAACGGATTCAGAAAGAAATCCCTACGAGGCATAGACAAAATGTATTCCTAGTAGTCTAATTAAACGAAAAATGCAAATTGAAATTCCGATTTGCTTTATCCTCTTTTCAGCATATTCCCTCCTTCTTCTCTATTGGGTTGAGGTTCGCTGACTTTGTTGAGCATTATATAACCTCGATTCCGTGATCTTGGATTCATTGGCGAGCCAGCCGCGAGGATGATTTTTTTATCATTGTCCTGCTGAAGCATCACCTCTCCCACTTCGAGCCAATAGGGTTATTGAAAAGTCCCCTGAGTGGATGGCAAACGAGGCACTCATCTAGCCGCTTTCTTGCTATACCCAAGTTCTTCAGTAAAAATGCGCCAAATTGAGTTTGCTTTTATTCCAAGAGCCTGTTCAAGTTTTTCCAGTGTCATTCGACCGTATTCGTCAATCGCCACCTTCACAGCCGCCACATTTTGTTAATCAGTCGCCGTTCGGGGGCGTACCTCGCGCGGGTCGTCCTGGACGCTAAAGTGTTCAGTTTGAAATTGTCGAAACCACTTTTACTCTGTCTCCAAAGACGGAGCTTTGTCCCCAAGCACAGTTTTCAACTCATTGAAGCAAGGTTTAGCTTTTAAACCGCGCAAAAAGTTGTAGGGAATGAATAATCGAACGAGTTCATTAGTTAGAACCAGAAATTGAGGCTGATTATCATCACTACTTTTTCGTTTTCTCGTCTCCATGACTACCGGGGGGATAAAAGCTTGTCGATTTGTTACAGACAGATTAAGGAAACAGGGAAATAAATTACGTCCGACTTGGGCAATGGTCAGGGGACTTTTCAAAAACCCCTCGTACATAGTCGGGGGCAATTCGTCCTCGAGGTTGCTTGTATACAGTTTGGCATCCACTCTTCCTTCTATTTGATAGCTATATCCACCATATTTGTCGGTCCCCTTCACATGCTCCTGTCATACGGTCCTCCCAGGCTGTTTCCATTTCCAATCACGCCCATCCGACCTCATGAGCTTGATTTTGGTCTCATCTGACCAAATTACAGGTTTTCAGTCCTCTTTGGTCCAGTGTTGGTGGCGAAGGCGAATTCCAGCCGCTTTTGACGCCCTAAGAGAGAGGCATGTGAGGGGACTGACAAGTATGGTGGTGGCAGCCGGAAGTTGTGGGGCTGCATGACGACCAACGGAGTGGGACATAGCTGTCAAATAAAAGGAAGAATGGATGCCAAACTATACAATCATCCTGGAGGACGAATTGCACCCGACTATATGGGATTACCGGCTCGAACTGGGAGAGGCGATGCTTTCGCAGGACAATGATGAAAACCTCTCGCGGCTGGCTCGCCAATGAATCTAAGATCACGGAATCGAGGTTCTATAATGCTGAACACAGTCGCCGAACCTCAATCCAATATAACACTTGTGGCAGCACTTAAAGCGGAAGCTGGTGGGGTACGAGAAGGAGCCAGCCAGCATCCAGTAGTTATTGCAGCGGGTCAATACCAAGTTGGGCACCATTCAAGTTCGAACTTACTTTCTCTTGATCGAGAGCATGCCCATAAGTGTGCAGACGGTGTTGAAGGTCAAAGGAAAATGCACAAAATATTAATAACATGGCTTTTCTGTGTGCCTGAGTGTGAGGGACAAAACTGTGTCAATGACCAAGTTGGCTTTCAACAGCTGTAGCCCAGCCAATGGGAGACCAGTTCACACGGGCCTAGTACCAGTCGAAAGCCAGGAAGTCGGAGTATGATTGGCTGAATTTCAAATTAAATTGAGTAGATAATACTTGAGTTATCAGTCATCAAGTGGAACCGTGCCAAACATTGACAAAGTTTTATCCCTTGCTGTAGTTGGAAATGTGCCATTTCTGTGGAAAACGCCATTTCCTCCTGCTTTGCATATAATGTACTACAGCGCAACTATGGAAACTTTTTGATTCCCTGTCGTTAAGGGGTTATAATTTGTTATCACCCTTCAATAATTACATATCATTTAATACGTACGAGGTCTGATCAAAAAGTTCCAGTATTTTCGTTCCTAAAATTTAGTTTTAATTAGTACATTAATTGTTGTCCTCTTCAAAGTATTCCCCCCTCGATGCTATGCATTTATCCCTACGCTCCTGCAACTTCTGGAAGCATTGTTGGAAGTCCTGGAGTGTAAGACACTTACGGTGTCTCGTCGCATTTTCCTTGATGCTTGCAATGTCTTCAAATCTTTTTCCTTTCAGGTGAAATTTAATATTGGGGAACAGGAGAAAGTCACACGGAGCCATGTCCTGTGAATAAGGAGGGAGTGGCAAGGCAGGATTTTTTTTTAGCGAAAAACACTCGAATTGTGAGAGCAGTGTGGACTGGAGCATTGTCGTGATGCAAAAACAAGGCTTCATTTTGGAAAAGTTGGTCCCGTTTTCTAATAAATTTTTCTCACAGACGGGTCAAAACATATTTGTAGTAAGCCTGGTTAACTGTCTGGCCTCGTGGGACAAACTCATGATGCATCAGCATCATGATGCATGATCGAAAATTCGACGAAGAGCACAGAGACGACCGGATTTCAGCACTCGTGATTCGCGATTGGTTAATCCTAGCGCAAAGGAGGTTTCAACATGCTTGCGGTAACCCCCTCCCACTCCGACCTGCACTAGTCCTAGCCCCCTACATGAAGCGGTTTATTTTTCAACTAGAAAGTACCAGAACTTTTTGATCAGACCTCGTATCACACTGCTAGTATGACATTGACTTTTTTGCAACTATTAGCACTATGTTGTGAGTCTCCTTTCTGTCTCCTCGCTAATCTTTCTCCATATGCGTGTATCCTTTCATGAATGTTTCATTAATGATATTTGGATGGAAAATATTCATTTCTCCTTAAATATTCACGTATTATTCTTAAAATGACCATTGGGAACGCACGGGAATGAAATTTAGTTTTAATCCTTCTCTTGCATTTTCCGTAGTTATTTTGTGACTGCCAGGTGGATATAATCGTTGTATCCGACAAATAAATTGTGTAATATATTAATACATAGAAACATTGATAAGTATTTAATCTCCACAATTGAGTTCCCTTTTTACGCAGAAGGTATCCTTCCATTTCATTTCTGCGGTGAAAAAAAAAACTGATTGCTTCCACGAATACATTTTTTCAACTTCATACATTTAAAAAACCTTTTCTGCAATATTCACATTGATCTTAAGGAAACGCTTGTCTCAGACTGTCTGTAGAAATAGAGAAAATGCAGCAGCGAAATTTATATGTTCCTAGAAAAGGAAATGGATAGTCTACTGAGATGTAAAACAAGAAAGTCACAGTCCAAAGCTGCAGAATGCCACACCCAAAGTCGCTGACCTGCGGTGTTTGATGACCAATATATCTCTGTGTTAGGCTAAAATCGGGTTTTATGACGGATCCCAAAAACCAGATATTCCCAAGCCCAGAGACTTTCTTGAAATATATATTCCTTGAGAATTCCCTTACGAAACGATCCAATACAATCCTATTAGATTTTTGAAACATAACAATCGTACAGGATTTCTATGACAATGCAATACGATTCTTATTGTATTCCTATTGGATCATATAGGAATCCTGTAGAATCCTATAATATTTTTATAAGGTCGGCAGGACAAACTCAGGCCGTGTTGAAAGGGAGAGGGAAAACTCAAGCCCTTGTAATCGTCGGCGACTCGAACGTCAGGCGTCTTGAAGGTGCGATTTAAAAAGATTCAGGAGCTTAGATTTCTTCCAGTCAGTTTCCCGGTGCTAGGATCGAACACATTAGGGATAAGATCGGATCGGTGGTGTGCTCCGAGTCAGCCGAGGAAGTGTCGGTGGTCCTTCACATAGGGACTAACGATGCTCAAAAGTCTGGCTCTGAACTCATCATGGGTAGGCTGAGGCAGGCTGTTAGGGCGTGTCGGGAGGCTAGGTCGGGGGTACGGGTGACGGTATGCGCGATCCCGAGCAGGCTAGACGAGGAAGGAATCACGTAGTCCAGGTCTGAATGGGTAAACGACAGGTTGAAGGAGTTATGTATCGCGGAGGGGGCAGTGTTTCTGGACCACCAGGGAGGCTTTGAGTCGCTGTAGAAGTCCGATGGAGTACACATATCGAAAGAGGAGCTGTTGCAGTCGGATTGGCTATGATGAAGGAAACTGAGCCTTTTTTTGGGTTGTAGATGGGGGGGAGCAAGGGATCACGAGCAAGGGATATCCACTACGAGTAGCTTTAGTCCGCCGCGTTCTGGTTTGCAGGAAAGGCAGGGAGGAGACAAGTGTTTCTACGCGAATGCAAGCAGCTTATGTAATAAAATAGACAGTCTCAGGGGGAGGGCTCTGGACAACGATTTCGATGTCATCGAAATTACCAAGACTTGGGGTGGTTCTCACATTTCGGTTAAGGAATTCCATATCGAAGGTTACGACATCTTGTGGAAGGATAGGCTCGGCAGAAATTGGGGAAGAGTAGTGCTGTACGCTAAAACTGAACTGGGCGTTCGAGTCAGATATCTCACCTCGGCTAATTGTGGAGCAATCGAACACTTATGGTGCGAGATCGGTTGGGCAACTGAGAAGATCGTGTTAGGAATCGGGCAGCTAATGAACGAAAAGAGGGAGTCGATTGCAAGTTAGAAGAATATGGCCAGTATACTTAACGAGTTCTTTGCTTCCGTTTTCACTGTGGAATCCGACACGGCACCGACTTTGGAGGAGGTGACTTCGGCGCGCATCGAGGATATTTCCATCACCGAGGAAACGATCGTGAATACGATAGGGAAGTTGACGGAGGGCAAGGCGACCGGCACCGATGGGAATCCTGCTCGAGTCATTAAGGAAGCGGCGAGAGTAATATCGGTTCCGCTAGGAATTATATTCGAAAGCAGCTTTTCGCGCTGGAAGTACCTAAGGACTGGAGACGAGCAAACGTCGTACCCATCTTTAAGAAGGGCGAAAAGAGTAATCCAGGAAATTACAGGCCGGTAAGTCTCACGAGTACCCCAGGGGAGATCATGGAGAGTATACTAAGGGACCACCTCTTGGATTTCCTCGAAGGAAACGCGCTCATTCGGGACTCTCAACACCGCTTTAGGAGCCGTCAGAATTGTCTTACCAATTTGCTCGAATTCTACGACTGGGCGACCGAAGAGAGGGATGAGGGGAATCCCGTGGACATCGTTTATTTAGATTTCGCGAAAGCTTTCGATACCGTTAGACACACAAGAGGTTGCGGGTTAAGCTGGAGGCGCACGGGATCCAGGATAGGACGAGTGAGTGGATCGGTTGCTGGTTTGCAGGACGAGAGCACCGATTGATGATGAATGGGGAAGCATCGAAGGAGGTCGGAGTCGCAAGCGGTGTTCCTCATGGTGAGGTCCTCCAACCGCTTCTGTTTTTGGTCTACAATTAAACGATTTGGATCTCGGCGTAGAGGGTAAGATGAGTAAATTTGCCGACGACACCAAGATAAGTTTTACCATAAGGGGGGAGGCGGATGGTGCTAGAGCTGGACAAGGTTTAAGTCTTTTGGACGAGTGGAGGAAGAAATGGCTCATGAGGTTTAATAAAAGTAAGTGTAAAGTTCTCCACGTCGGTCGAAACAACGGTAGGTCTCTCGACACGTTCGGCGATGTTAAATTGGATGAGGCAAACGGAGAGAGAGATTTAGGTGTTTCTATCGATGAGGACCTCAAGTTTTCCTCGCACGCGCAAGCGACGGTGGCCAAATGCAATAGGATTCTAGGTTACATTCGTCGGTCGGTTGCAAGTAGGACATCTCGCGTTATTCTTCCGTTGTATGCGGCGCTGATAAGACCCCAGCTGGAATATTGCATCCAGTTTTGGAGGCCTACAAATAAGGGCGATCTGTTGGCGCTCGAGGGAGTACAGAGGAGGGCCACAAGAATGATTAAGGAGGTTAGGGGACTATCATACGAGAAGCGTTTAGAAGTGTTTGGACAGTTCTCGCTCGAACGAAGGTTAAGGAGGGGCGATCTCATCCAGGCTTTCAAGATAATTAAAGGAATAGATAATGTCGAGTGTGGTAGGTTTTCCCAGTTTGATGACAGCAAGAGAACGAGAGGTAACCGACTTAAGTTGCGCAAACCGCAGGTGCGGCTCAGGTCGAGACAGGAATTCTTTAGTTGCAGAGTAGTGAACGCGTGGAATGCGTTAGATGACGAAGCAATGGCTGCCCTTTCTGTGACTATCTTTAAGAAGAAACTAGATGCTTTCTTGGACAGGCATAAAGGAAGGGGAAATATTAACGTTAGGTACTAGATAGTAAGCAACTAGGACACACAAAAAATATAAAAGTAAGCAAAAATATAAGAATATTTACCTTTAAGAGGATTAGGCATACCCTAAAATATTAGGAACGCTCTACCTCGAAACGTGATATCAAAATGGGTGAATTCGCCTCTTGATATCACTAACGAACTTGAATCTTGAATCTAATGTTACAAATTTCTCACAGAAACGAAAATGATTTTTCCATAAGGTCTTATTTATATTGCGATACATTATGCGTCTCCCGCATCCCTACAATAGAAATGGTGCGTGGGCCCTTCTATCTACAAAGAATCTACATTCATTACACATTTAAGAGCCCATGTCCATACCATGAATGTCAGGTGAAAATTCCTCAATTGCCATTAATTATCAATGTTCTTGACTTCTTCATAGTATACAGTAGATCCAGGGTTCCATGACTTTTAATGGTAGATTAAAAGTTTACTTCATTGAAAGTTATTAATAATGTTTAATTAACTGAACTTCTTTATTTTTCTCCTCAAAAATTTTCCTACACCTCCCTAAAAATTGACTACATTTCCCGTATTTTCTCTGCGATGCACATGATTCCTGCAAACGATGCAGTCCTCATTTCTCACTTTTTACATTGGAGAGTATATCTTAGATGCTCACTCACTTTTCACGGTACACTCGCTACAAATCCCACTGTACAAGGCAAGATGGATGTGAAGCGGATCGTTTCTTCGAAAAACAGTCAAGTACACTAAGCAACCCCAGCGATTCGCTTTGTGGATTTGATATTTCTGTAGTTATACAGCCCTGGACTGTGCAGGGTATTTGATTGAAGCGAGAACTGTCATTGCGTTTTCAGTATGTATGCGGCTTCATTCCCCACAGCAAAATACATTAAGCGTGTTTCATGCTTCTTTCCAGAAACTCTCAATCAGCTCTATTCGCGGAATGAAATGGAGCGACCCAAACTTGAAGAATCTGGTGTTATTGCTGATAGAAAAAACTCAAGAGCATGAGAAGAATATTGCACAATTAAACGTTGACATTGAACACCTCTGGGAAGAAAAAAAAATCATCAAACACGACTGTGAGATGTTGACGAGTGTCAATGAGAAGCTCAGCAATGACTACAAGAATATGATGAAAGTCAACGCGAAACTCAACATTGAATATGAGATCCTAACACAGGACAACGAAAAGCTTACATTTGGCCAGGAGAACCTGAATAAGAAAACTGACGAGTTGAGAGATGGCTACGAAGTCCTGAAGCAGGAGGATGTGACGATCCGGGACAAAATTGAGATCCTGAGACAGGATAACGAAAAGCTCAGAGTTGGTCAAGAGAACCAGAAGAAGAAAACTGACGAGTTGAGAGATGGCTACGAAGTCCTGAAGCAGGAGAATGTGACGATCCGGGACAAAATTGAGATCCTGAGACAGGATAACGAAAATCTCAGAGTTGGCCAAGAGAACCTGAATAAGAAAACTGACGAGTTGAGAGATGGCTACGAAGTCCTGAAGCAGGAGGATGTGACGATCCGTGAGAAAATTGAGATCATGAGACAGGATAACGAAAACCTTACTGTTGGTCAAGAGAACCAGAATAAGAAAACTGAGGAGTTGAGAGATGGCTACGAAGTCCTGAAGCAGGAGAATGTGACAATCCGGGACAAAATTGAGATCCTGAGACAGGATAACGAAAAGCTCAGAGTTGGCCAAGAGAACCAGAATAAGAAAACTGACGAGTTGATAGATGGCTACGAAGTCCTGAAGCAGGAGGATGTGACGATCCGGGACAAAATTGAGATCATGAGACAAGATAACGAAAATCTCAGAGTTGGCCAAGAAAACCTGAATAAGAAAACTGACGAGTTGAGAGATGGCTACGAAGTCCTGAAGCAGGAGAATGTGACGATCCGGGAGAAAATTGAGATCATGAGACAGGATAACGAAAACCTTACTGTTGGTCAAGAGAACCTGAATAAGAAAACTGACGAGTTGAGAGATGGCTACGAAGTCCTCAAGCAGGACAAAGCAAAACACATACTTGATTTCGAAAGCCTGAAACAGGATCACGAAAAGTGGATCAAGGGGAAGTCTTCATCCCGTTACCATCAACCAGAATCATGTTTGTCCCTCCGCCAAGCAGGTCACTCTTTTTCCGGCTATTACCTGATCGGTACCAAAGAGGGCATGTTGCATGTGGTTCATTGTAGGATGGATTTGAAACATACCGACCCGAAGTTTCAAGTGGAGACGAATGCTCGTATTGCACGGCAAGGAATCTATTTCGATGCTTTTGGAGCTTTCGGAAATAAAAACAGCGTAATTCGATTCAACGGGACTGAAGTCAACATCGGCGGAGCAATGGATCCTAGAAAAGGAGTATTCACGGCGCCCCTGGAAGGCATTTATGCCTTCCATTTTCATACCTGGATGTACAGCACTCAACTGGTAATAGGAATCAGAAAGAATTTAATCACAAAAGGACGTATGTGGTCTGATGACCTTTCCGATAGAACATATCATGATCACGATCAAATGCCAGGCCAGTCCATTCTACTTCAACTCCGTGAGGGGGAAACCGTCGATGTTTTCCTTGAGGAAGGAACTTTAAGGAACACTGACGAATACTCTCATTTCGTAGGGTATTTTTTATATCCTATGTGATGCAAGAAATAAAAAAATATATGCATCTGCTACGTTAGGTGACCACGCATTCACACATGGATAATGCAACTCCATAATTTCAGCAAGAAATTTTGAATGTGGGTATCACGGAAAGGTATGCTGCCCGTGAATGCCTTTACAACTAGCTATGGAAAGACTGCATGCCCTTTTTTCCAATTTAGGCTCCCCACAGTCTTGAGTAGTTGAAATGCAATTTAAGACACGATGGTTGGGAACGTCTCTCATAGGGTTCCTGATACTCTGTTCCAAATCTTGGAGATTTTTTATTTTGAACGATCACTCTACGATACATGTCATTTATCAGACCAAAGTTCAGTGGTGTATGGTTTATAGACTCCATGCATTTTGAACATTTGAAACTTTTTATTTCATGGGAAGAAAGCGGCGAAAGGAAGCGAGTCACGACTTTTAAAATATGTCAACCTTCAAAATAAATTTATCAATGCGAAATGCGCTCAAATTACAATATTGATGCTTCTATTTAAAAAAAATACAATGCAGTTGAAAATATGTTGTCCAAAAACTGACTGAATGAATAGTATGAAGGAACCGACGAAAGGAATGGCACGTTTTGCCTCATTATGAAAGACCGATGCAAATATTTCAAGGGGAAACAACGGAAGGCCACCACCTGGGAAGAAACACAAATTTATATAAAATCGCAATAGATCAATTTAAATTTTTATGGTATTTCGATTCTTTTTTCAAGTGTTTTTTAAATCATAGAGAAAAGTTTGAGTTCATGGAAACCATAACCAATTCCCTAAATAATGCAGAATGATTCGACGTATAATGGGAAGACCAGGAAAACCCTTCTTAAACGGTTCTATCACATAGTTTCGAAAGCAAAAAGCACGGCAAATTTTATGTCAACCAGTAGAAACATCGAACGCTACCCAATGCCGAATTGACAATTTTCGGATGGGCATAATGTTGATTTTTACCGAATACGTGAAACGTGGGAAAACGTCAAATATGTTATATTCGTATGTCGAATTCCAGTTATTCTTTTTTGTCCTTTAGGTCCTCATATAATCAAGGAGGGGAGATTTCTTCTTTCTTATATGCTATCTTCAGACAGGAAATACTGCCTTGTGAACCAAACAAGCACACTTTCACACACATGTGTCAGTCAAATTGCGACCGTAAGCATGAAATACGTCCATTCCCAGAAAGGAAGAAGCACGTTAGCTGTTCACGGGTACTTACTCAGGCGTGAAAAGTGCAAGAGTGAGGAAGTGTATTGGAGCTGCCAAAACCGAAATTGACATGCACACGTCCTCGTGACCATGAAAGACGAAATGATAAATGATTTTCCGGAAGTGCATTATTCTCTTGCGCCTAATGGATCGGAAATTGAGAATTGATAATTACTTACAGAGATGAAGAGATGTGCCGATGTTTCATCTGATGCGACCTCCGCCATCAACATCTCAGAGGTGGGACAAGCTTCTTCATGAGCGGGAAAAGCAGAGTGAAGGGAATCAAGATGAGAATATATTCGCAACCACGAGAGCTGAATCGAATAGAGCTTATCATCTGTTCTCTCGCTTCATGGACGTCATTCGGTAAAACTTGGGTGGGAGGGGGGGAAAAAGCAATGTAATTTGAAAATCACATTTTAGCGTGAAATATTGTCTGCTTCAATTTCGGGAATGTTACGAGGCAATGTCAACCACAAAATGGAATCGCTTGTGAATTTCTTTTCGTTTGGGCTAATGGCAAAATCGCTAGGGGTGGTCCAGTTGGTGAAATCATACTTAGTGAAATAGTTTTTTATTCAGGATTTCGCAAAATTAAATCCACGGCAGAAATCCACCCTGCTTTATCATGCCAAGTTGGCTGCAATAATTTATTTTAACCCTTTACTGTGTGATACATGACAGCCTTCGAGAAATAGTTCAAATTTCGCATACAAATACTTAAAGGTACAAAAGATAGATATTTTGCATCAAACTATCCGAAGTCGGTAATTTTAGGGCAATAATGGGTTTTCGTCAAAAGGAATAAATTTGCCAAAAAACTGCGAAACTTAATATGTAAAGCCTTACTCAAAGAACTGAGATGGATATGTGAGAACTAATGCAATACGAAGTTTTTTTTTTCAAACATAAAACACAATAACTTAAAAATTAAGAAAGTTTTGATGAAATGAGGTTAAACGTCTAAACTCGACTATGGTACTGACTTGGTGTTTTCAATATGCTGCCAATCGATAAAAAAAAAATACACACGTAAAAGATATTTCTGTTTTTCCCAAACGGGAACATCAAGGATGTTTTATAAATTCCCCATGTTCCACATGGCGAGTATTAACCCTTTGCGGTCATGTGTCCGGCATGACCCGACATTAAAAAAGATTAATTTCGGTCATATGTCGGGTGTCACCCGACATCACAAATATATATTTTCCCCGGCCTTCCTTTGCTCGGACTCACCCGAAATTACTTCTTCCTGCCATTTATTACGATATTTTACTTCACACGACATCTACAGATTGTATTTATCCATTTACCGGCCGGCATTTGAAATGATTTGTTGAAATGTGTTTTTATCTTTTTTCATTGAAATTAAATATGACCTACGGGGACAACTAGTGGAAAATAAAAATGACCGCACATGGTGGGGCAATTTTATATAATAATTATTCTGGTACATCCCATATCTGGCATACAGGCAGTAAAGGGCTAATTAGACGAAACTACATCCATGGGTGCACTCGGCAGTAGAAAACCTCTCTAAGGTTAAGTTCAAGAGGCGTGAAGGAGATTCACAGGAGTCCTCTGGTTCGGGCAAACCGTTCCAACTCCTATGAAAATATGGGATTTAGGATAGCGACGACCTTCCGATTTTCGTGAATTCGCTGATCGATTAACTCCGTTATCGCTTCAATGGCAGACTACTGCAAATATGTTTTGCTCTCTTCACGGCGGAGAAGAGAGTCTCGGCTCGAGCAGTTGCCAAAGTCAGAGTAAAAACGGGGTGCATTAGCTTCAAGGTTCGAAAGCGCAACTCTTTAGTTCATGAATGCTCTGATATTTATTCAATAACAGCAAAAAACCAGGAATCATGAGAATCATGCCTCATAAGAACTCCAAAGGCTCTTCACATTCAGGCTAATACATTAGAGGGATTAAAGGAGGCTATTAAGAAATCTCTCCAAGACAAAAGGGAGGCAGGTGATCCCCTTGCCCCCCCCCCCCAATGAAGTATCTCTCTCTAATGTCCTAAATGTCGTCATCACTTACATCACGAAAAATTTGTTGAAGAGGTCTTCCTGTCCAGTTCTTGTTACCAGCACCTGGAAAAGATTATTCAGTCTTTGCAACGAGGCTATTCTCTCAAAAGAAATCATCGTCATTTTCTCCTTCAATTATTTTTCAGATGCCAAATATTCCATGAAATAGATTCTGCGATGAGCACAGTAGAACATCAATCAATTACAAAGTCGATAGAAATAACTGGGATTTTCATTAATCATTAGATGAGGAAACTTGTTCGAGGACAATGATGTTGTCAATACTGCACAGTCTCTCACTTAAGTTGTATTGTGCTGGGCTTCGTGGAGCTGTTGCTGCTGTTCCCTCCTAATCATTCTGTTCTCATTCCTCTCAATTTTCTTCTCATGGTTCCTGGAATCTTTCAATCAACATTTAATTTCATCTCTTGGCCTTCCACTGATTTCACTTGTAATCCCACCTGGGTATAATCCGCACATGAGAACCACTTGTTGGATTATCACATATAAGTCCAACATATATACATTACGTATTAACAGTACCTTAAATCGGACAATGAGACAATAATTATAGTGCAGGTCAAGTCTTCATCAAAGTCAAACCAAAATGTTGATGCTTTAGATGGCTTTCATTACTTCCATCACATTCTCCTCAATACTCAAAATTTGGAGCATTAGTATTTTTTGCCCGTGATAACAGGGAATTTTAAACTTTTGCAAGTTAAATGGCCTGCTTCAATCGTCATAAATATTTAAAGTGGCTGCGCCTCATCTAAACCCATGTCGACTTCCGTCTTCCACTTCGTGTGGAAGAGGGGGCCCCTTCATAATCTCAGGGAAATGCACTTATTGTTGAGGGTCTCACTCTTGAACACGGGAGAGTGCATGATATATAGGCCCCATCACCTTCCCTCCGTCCGAGTAGCTCGTATGCTTTTCATGGATTCTAATGTGAGCGCTTCCTCCAATTTTTCGAGTCCAATTTTGTAAGGTGTTGGTATTTGCTTGTTTTTGTAACTGTGGTGCACAGCGTACTGTCGCTAGACAGTTTTCCTTAAACATATATTGTAACAGATGAGGATGGCATTCAGAGGGTCAACTGGATGTCCCAGGTTCGGTGGTGTAGTGGTAGCATATCTGACCGACAATCAGGAGGTCCGGGTTCAATACCCGGCTATTACTTGGCCGCCTGTTATTTTCGATTGCCTTCCATGTCGGTTACTCATTCCCTCTCCATAACTCTTCTTTCCAAAATTCCTCTCCATTTTTGCTTGAGTAAAACGGAGAGACATGGAAAGTTGAAACTTTGCATGAATGTGACTACTGAGACAAGGAGTTAAATAAAATGTTAAGTCTCGATACATCCCCTGGGGGAATTTTTTCGAGAGGCGATGTTTTGAAAAGAAATTGTCGTGGCGAATAAGACGAAATGTGGCGAAATGGAAAGGTGAAACCGGGCACACGAATGAGTGACATGCTATTATGGAGCTGAGGGAGTATTCAGCTTTCATGGTGCATCCCCTCCTGGCATAGCTTTTGGGTGCGTCGGCTTTTCCAAACATGTTTTTTTTCTTTCACCAGCTAAAAGGGCAAACGTATAATGTTGAAACTTTGTGGGCATATAGTTCTCTGAGGATTGAATTCAGGAAAACAAATGGTACTTTTCGGTTGAAACGCCTGAGGGCACATATATTGCAAAAGGCGTATTTTCTCGATCCAACAAAACAGAGGGCTCATGAAAGCTGAAATTTGGCAAGAACGTGACCGTTGTCGCACTAAGCTCAAATGTCAAGCGTCAAATTTCCAATATATATTTGTGATTCATATTTATTGGGGACATGACGTTTTTCAAATATTTAATCATGTCCTTCCGAATTGGGTAGAAATAGAAAAGTAGCTGGCGCACGCATAACGGACGTGATGCTGATTTAAGGAAAAATTCAAGTTTTTTGTGCTTCTCCTCGGAGCACAGCTTTTGGGTGGGTCGCTTTTCCAAATACATTTTTTTCTGCCAGCATCAAATATTCGTTAAAACCCATCAGGCCACTTTTTTCAGTCCCATTTTCCTGAAAATTTTTTGATCTAATGAAACAAAGACAGAAAATTTTAAAATCCCTCAGAAGTACCTGTTTGGTGGCCGAGTACAGGAAAAACCCTACTTTTGAAATATGTCTCCTTAGCGTAATTATAGGAGGGAAGTGTTCCAAAAAGTATTCTCCACCCTTACAAAAAGGGACACAAGAAAAGATTTCAAGTTAGGCACACCAGAAATGATAAAAATATTGATTTTGATAAAAATCAAGACTTTCGTCCACTTATGCCACGCATTTCAATGGCGACGTGCTTTAAATACGTGTTTGTCATTTCCCAAAGAAGTAATGAATTAATCACTATCATAGGTAATGGAGCGCCGAAGACGCGACCATAGCGAGTTTGTTTGACTTAAACAAACTCATACCGACTTGAACATAACGACTTGAACAAACTCACTAGTACAGAAAATTTGTAGTCTATGGACTTGAAAAAAGGCCTAAATATGCAAACTAGGATGTTTTGAACGAGACCTCGATTGCTGGACCAGAAACATCCGGAGATTATTGTTTTCGTATGGCTTTGGTGAAGTGTGGTATGCCCAGGCAATTCCATGCACTCGTGGCTTGTTTAGCATGTTAAGACAACGGGCACGCGACATCGACTCTCAGGCATGGGCTGAAGAGCGTCACTACCAGGATAGATTCCGTTCCTACAGTGTTTTCAAGACCACTCTAAAGAAAGAAAAATATTTGAATTCTACTGAGTTACAATTTCGTGCCATTTACTATTTGGTCTTGAAAAGAGAGGTTTTTTTTAAAACAATACAAATTGCACTTTCTTTCAAAGTCAACCTATGATTGGGAACACCAGGTTCAGTGAGCGTGTGTCGAAGATCAGCATTAAAATCCTTAGCATCAGGATTTCCTTCATCACAGACCAGCGTTTCAGCACTCCAGAAGTTGACTGACTCCCCATCCAATCTGTTGAGCACTAAATTATTGATTTCATTTATGTTATTGTTGGTTCCCGAGAAAATGGCCCTTGAACTGCATGCACATGGATTGTTTAGGACATATGTTGGATATACAAAATTAAATATTGAGTTTAATGTATCGACCCCATTTACGTGAATCAATGGAATCACATGCACTTCCTCGATGGCTTCAGCAACTTTGACCTTCCTAATACGATCCTCCCCAACAGCCAAAACAGTCAGAAAAATCTAGATCTCCATTTGATCTATGGGGTTGGGTGAATTGGAATGACTGCACCTTTGTCCGAGCGAGGATGACTTTATTGACACACTTTGACTTTTCTTGACCCGTATTTAACAACTGGAGGTATTTGCCTGAAGTCACCAGCCAAATTATTACTTTACCACCGAATGGAAGATTTGGTTTGTTGAGAAAGTCACGAAGTGTACGATCCAATGCTTAACAATTGTGCTTTTGAGCCATTGGAGCTTCATCCCATATTACCCATATTATCACTGAGGCTGCTATTAAAAGTCGAGCTCGCTGACTATCGTCTGAGATGTTGCAATATGCACTTGAGTCCGTGGTTTCAAGAGGCAACTTAAAAGTAGAGCGGGCGGTGTCTCCTCCCTCATGGTGGAGAGCAGCAATGCCTGTTGATGCGGTGCAGAGTACAATTTCATGCCTAACCTTAAGATGAGATGTAATCACTCGTAGTAATAAAGTCTTCCCAGTCCCACTTAGTTCATCAATGAATATAATTTTTAGACGTCCTTCAATATGTCAATGCCATTAACTATGTAATTGAATACTGATTTTCAGTGAGCTTCAGGAGCCATTCATTAATATACAGTTCCATTTCCGACTGGGACCACCATAAAAATTCCCTTCCGACCTCAGTGGATGTATCTAGTGGTACAGGTAAACCTACATCCTCGCATGATTAGCCATGGTAGCGTAGCTTTATATCAATATCCAGTAATGTATCATTGTATGCCTTGTCATGATTGTGAGGAATTCTGTCAATGTGATCTTCGGCCAGTGCATCTTTGAATTCTTCCCACAATATCCTTGAAGGTGCCCCGACCAGTACCATACTTACAAACAATTGTCTTAACCTAGCACCTGTCTTAAAGCCTGCAGTTTCTATCAGAGCATCTCTGTATTCACCATCGTCATCTAAGAACCCTTGGCCTTGGCCGCTTCCTGGAATGTTTGATACATTCCAGGAAGCCATTCCTTCCAGTGTTTTAAGATTTTCATAAGGGGCAATGCCTGTTACTAACAGTCTTGGGTTAGCCTAGGGTGGAGGACTAGAAGTCCCCGATTCATTTGAACACCCTTAGTGTTTATAGTTGAGGTGATCACAAGTGCATTTCGTGACTGTGTTCACTTGCTTCAAAGATCTTCACTGGACCCGTAAACCTAATCACTATATCGTTTCACCTTTGCTAACGTCAATTCCCTATCGAATTTACCTATGGAACGACTGTAAACAAGTTTCAGGAACAGAAAAAGGTCAAGTCGGATTACTGCTTACGGAGCCTGTACCGATTCATGCATTTCATTTGTACAAGTCCTAATCGCGAGTTCGTTCTGGGTATTCACTGATGATTCAGGTTATCGATGGATTGAAGTAAAGGAAAGCTAATTTTGGGACAGTTACTGACGATGTGGTCTTTGGAGAAGCACTACTTTTTTCAAGTACGTTCATCGGGAGTACATTTGTTCGTTATGATACGAACTTTCCTCTTCATTCCCACGTGTGTCCCGTTTCTTGATCTTTCATGGTTCTTTGCATTTGTATTTATTTTATTCATGTTTAATTTATTTTGGTTGTGATTTTCACATACGGGGAGATGTAGCACGCTGTGCCTCAGCATATCTTTCATGCATGCATGGTCCATCGGGAACTGCAAATCAAAGTTTGGCAGGAGGAACCAGGCTGAGACTACTCTTAGTTGATGAGCTGTGACAAAATATTTGTACGGGTAGAAGGGCGCTAGTCCATCCATACTATATTAAAATACGCTAAGGAAAGTCCTGGTAGGTGTAGCCTGGATTGCCTTGCTTGAAAACAAGAATCAATGGTTTGCACCCGTTTGGCCGTGTCTCGATATACTTTTTTTTCCGTGACTGCCTGAGTCTCTAGATTCCCATCATTGTAGGTGATGGTTTGTCAAAACTTCGTTCTTATTAATTGCATCAATTATATTGAAAATGGACGTATGGACTGCAGCTATCACTGAATTGAATGCTGTATGTCATCCCATAATGGCATTGTTCGCTTTGGGCAAGCCATCTTCCACAGAGGAATATAAATTCCATATGTTGTGGGAGAACATTGGCTGCCTCCTTCCACCTCAACGATCCGGAATAAAGTGAGATTTTTATTATTGGTACTATGCGACTTCTGCCGGGAATATTCCTGATGTCTGTAATTTCTAGTCCCGGTAATACGGATTGCCGAGAGATCCGGATTACCGGCGTCCGGTATAACGTGAGTTGACTGTGTACATAGTGAAATTTTCATACTTTAATAAAATTAGTTCTTTTTTTAATCAAAGCAAGGGAAATGATTTGCGATGGATGGACGGTAGACTCTAGTTTACAGTCCTTTACAGAATGGGTGAAGACCGAGCAACCCTGGAGATGGCATCGTCCATGCGTCCCAAGTTCACCCTCCATTATTGGGATAAGGGAAGAAGGCCTGCATCCGAAGTTTCTCCTTTCTCCTTCTCTGCTTCGTCGTGATACTGGATTAATTCATCCTGTCATCGCCGTGGAACTATTTTGATAGTTACGTGCAATGAAGTCTATTTGATTTTGGTGCCTGGTGCGCCACGTTACACAAGACTACAGACCAAGGACACGACTTGACCGCATCCAGACACTCTAAATTGACCGTATCAAACCCCAGGATTATGGGATCATGGTTTCAAAGACTCATTCGGGACCTTGCGAACTCGACCCGCCACGTGATGGAAATGTTGAGTTGATCCCTTGCCCCCGAATCGAAGTACCCAGCTAGTTATACTAAAACCGTAAAAATGGGGGGGGGGGGGAAGCTGCATGAGAGTCGTGAGATACTGCTGGTTTGTATCCTGCATAGCAAGTGCCTTATAAACACTCTTACCGACGGCCTCTCGTGCCCAAAAATAGGGGACACCCATAAACAAAGACCAGGTCTCGTCATATCCAGGAAATCCGAAATGAAACGCACGGAGGTGCATGAAAATTATTAAGACCTGTAAACCCCATCATGAATAGAATTTTATCGTCTACCCGGTCCAACCTTGCCACACTTTTAATCAAAACAGTTGTTAAATGCATTCATCTTCCTCTCCCCTACGATTTTAGAAATGCCGATAAGTGATAACTAGCCGAAGATGGCGTCACATCTTAAGATCGTGCCACTCATGGTCACTTGAGACTCAGGGTACGTTTACCATAAATAAAGAAGTACTATTAGCCGATTACTACCAAATACAGCACTGTTGCAATCGTCTCGTTGCCGTGGTTCATACGATGGGAAAATTTGTATCTGAAAGGAATACGTCAAACCTATGCCGACGTGACCGACCGGGCCCAGTGACGTCATCGGAACCACAAGATTGATGTGGCGTAATGAAAGAGAAGCGGTCGCTGGCTCGATACAATTGGTGACTGACGCCAAGAGTTTGGAGCCATAGGTACATACTGACGCATTTACGATCATGTTTTGTTTCTCATGCATTTCGATGAAAATCGATTTCCTGGTCGCATGGCTTCATCCAAGAAAATCCCTTCAAGAAGAGGATATTGTTTTTCTTTCCGTTGATCTGAGGCTGGGTCGTTCTGGAGAAGTCAGAGCCATCCCCTTCACAATGAACATTTATTCTCTGTATGGTGTCCTTAGCGAAGATTTGTTTAAATTATTGTTTTTGGCGTACCTGGCTCTGAGTTCAATTACGTTAAATAATACTGTTTTTAACTATAACTATTGGTCTGGTGCTTCGATTCAGTCGAGTCAAATGACATTTTTTTCACTTTCGAGAGAAATGTTCCCCCCTAATAGCAATGTTGCAAATTTTCTTCATAGAAAAAAATGATGGAAATGGAACGTCTAAGTTTCTCCCATGAGCAGAATACATATTCGGAGGTTTTACACACGCATGGCAAAAAGTAATGGGTGCAATACGAAGTATCCAGTTGAGGTCCGAGTCGAAGTGCTCTCGATTAGGATACTTCATGCGGGTGAGAACGTTTTGTGGACCACCTCTTCCCAACCTTGAATCTCGAGGCGATAAACGCCATATGAACTCGATGCGTCGCGCAAAGAGAGAGTCGGGGACTGCGTCGTACGATTCTCTAAATATAGAAGCCTGAAAACGAGAGCACGTCGACTGGGGCCCTCGATCCAGTCCCTGTGATGCTATTATCTCGTTAGCGTGGAGTAGGATCGACGAGATTTCCGTTATTTGGTGAGTTATTCGAGCCCGCGAATTCTATCGCTGTTAGATGTCCATCCCCAGTGTGAAATGATGATAATGATTAGCAAATTATGTCAAATTATGATATGGCAAGCAAACTAAAATTACGATATGAATCATAATTTCAGTTTGCCATTGAACAGTTCCATTTAAGGCACTATAAGAATATAAAAATAGAGGCCCCTGGATCGAAATTCCGCTCCATAATTGTTGTAAGGGACCCCAAGAAAGGGCCTTCAAACCGATTGCTGAAACATTGAAACCGTCTGTCGGGTCACGCCCGGGGCCATGATTTGAGGTCAATGGTCACGATTCACATGCCTCTCTTTGAACATCTGTATCCCCTCAACCCGACGTTGCAAAACGTCTAATTTGTGCCATTCTCCTTGGGACATATTGCTCTAAATGGAAAAAAAAGTTTGAATGTGACTGTCGTTATCGAGACGCCTTGGCACCATAATTGACAACTTTTCCATCGCAGTCTCCCGTTTTTCCACGCTCATTCCTCGTAGAAATTTCCTATGGACAAAAGCATGCTTTACTTTTTGCAGGATATTGTAATTTATATTTTGGGGGAAGTCCGCATCCAACCGTTCCCTCTCAAAGCTCGAAGATCCACCTGAAAATGCCACTTTCTTGGAAATGACGAGGTCGAAGGACATTGCTCGAAAACGAGCCTGAAATTCTAAAATTCCTCTGATGGACATCTTAAGAACTCTCTCAACAAGTTTTTAGTGGGATTTTTACCCCCTCCCTGTCTTCTCTCTCCAGAAGGCAATAGAATGAACACTTGGAAACTGGGTGCGGATAAATGCCTGCCGGTTCGGGTGCTAATTTGTAGGGCATTAAAATGCAGACAAAATGTACAAGAAGTACACACGCTTGTAATTGATGAAATGGTAAGAATAAAAATTCATTAGAAGTCCAAATTATCCTAAGTGACGGACAGAGAGTTCAAACTGTCAAAATATGTACAAATTTGTAGACAGAAGGACTTTCAATATTTCTTGCCCTCACTCCCCCTTCTACCCCCCCCCCCCCCCGCCCTCCTCTCCTCCCTTGAACCTCGCCTGCCAGGACGTGCCTGGCACCCGCCTTCTCGTCTCCTGTCTCGCCTTCTCGACACGTGACTGGGATGAGTCTCTTCCGGCCCCTCAACCTCATCGCCCTTCATAATTCCATCCACAGTGCAACTACCGAGTACACTCTCGTTTTCACGGGTCCATTTTGGCTTTTTGCTTACAAAGCCTTCATGCATCAAGTTTTAGTATAAAATACCAAGTCAAATGCAACGGAATTTTTTATGCGATGACGTTTCATTTAGCAATGAAAAGGGATTTTCTTCAAAGGAATTTGGAGCTTTTTGTGTTCGGAAAATTATACTTGCAGCTGAAGAGAATATGAATAGACGCGGCAGCGCGCATTACCTTCCTTCAACATCTTCTGGGGAAAAAATTCAAACGTCTCGTATTCCTCTTTGAGAGCATCAACGGAAATGAAATTTGGCCTACTTCTTTCTCTCTCAACACATAATCACTACTGACAATTCGAAGCTCCATCTCCCCGGGGTTGTGGAGATCACTAAATCTCCCCTTTTGCAGATGTGAAAGTCGTTGTTTCCTCACCCCCTAGGTAGTTGCTCCTAGGAAGTTTTTGGAGGAAAGAAACCGAGCAAACGAAGGATATTGATCAGGAGGTGACAAAAAGTCTCATTTTTTGGTTTCAATGCACCATTTCGCGGTGAAAAGGGAAATTAGATGCCGTTAATTTAGGCTAACCGCGACGAGTCCAGTCCCGTCCTCCAGTGTTACCGGATATCGTGCCTTTGTTATCCCAGATTCATAACTTGAGGGCTTGAGGTTGAAGGAAGGTGAAATACTTGAAAATTGGTTTCCACATTCCTACATCTAATCATTCTCACTTCTATTAGAATTAGTAGCAGACGAAAATAATGCGTATTTTTCCTATGGGCACCGTTTCTCTAGCGGCTTTTGAAACTGAAGTTGCGAAATTGGAATGCTTAATTTATGGCGGGTCCTTCACTGTTTCTTTGGGGAGGGTAGAGACAACGAGTCGCACCCGTTAACAGATATTTAACCTTCAAATGGAATTTCACAACGTGATAGTGAGTCATATTAAAGAATTAATGTTTCTATATACAAATATGAGATGTTATGCTATTTAAAATATAGACGAAAAACTGATAAAAACTCAATATTAATTACCTCGTCGATTAAGATATTCGCATTCGCTCATTACTAAGTTACAAAAAATATATATTATTCTTAATGGCCTTTGAACAGTCATCCAAAAAGAAATGTTTTTACATTCCTTGGTTTGAAAACTGTAGACCGCTCCAGCGTGACTTACGATCCGATACGGCCATAAACAAATCGCCAGAATGTTTGTGTGTTGCAATGACTCCGCAGACTCCTATTAAGCTACCTATTAAGCAATTCTGGTAGACACGTATTTGATAATTGACTGAGCTACAGCTCCAGCGTCAAAAGAGTTCATTTTCTTCCCATTTTTTTAAAGGTATTCTGAAGGCGCCCTTTGTGAGAGGGAAGCAGGCAATGGAAAAGAGGGAGCGATGCAACTGTAGGCAATCCGGCGCGAAAATTCACACCAGATCTTTAATGCAAGGAATGGCTCTCTTGGGTCACAAGTGTCCTCGACTCAAGCATTCCACATGGGCGAGAGGCTTTTGTGTCGCACGAGTTCCAAACCTTAAACCTTGAAAGGGTAAATAATATGCAGTATAATGTTTACGACTGGAACGCAGGCCTGGGGCCTGTCGCGTTCTGAAATGCAAACATCGAAGCTTGATCTTGAGACCACGCCAACCATAGACAGCGTTCCGGTCTTCAACATGCGGCAATCTAGCGAGTGTCCAGAATAAGCCAAAAGTTTCCCGTGAATAGCTCATAATATCGTGTCTGCGACAGGAATTTGGTGCATGTGTGTCTCTAGACTCAATGTTGGGGTTTTCTTATCTATGAAGAAAGCCTTATGCTACTTAGAAAAAAACTTTATTTGCAACTTTCGACAGAAGGAAGATAAAAAAAAACATCGTTAGAATGCTTGGATGTTTCCTTTTTGCACATAGACATTTGCGAATTTTCATCAGTTAACATATTCACGTGAAATTTACATTTTGAAACATCTAGGAGCCGCGACTCTGAATCTGTATAACTGCCGTTTGCATTTCAGGCCTGAAAACAAGTCCAGGAAGCTGTGCATCAAAATGAGGGGAATTCCATGTCTTTTATTTGCACTGATTCTTTCAACCAAGTACGGGTCAGGAAATGTAAGTCGAACCTCATCCGTTGTCGAATTCCCTTACGCGCCTTTCAAAGAATGAAGATACACAATTATATGTGGTAGTATGTGGATTTCCATGAAGAAAGGCTTGTAGAATGTTCTACTGTAAATACACTAAGGGTGGATACACGTAATGAAGACTTGGGAATTTGAAGAAATTTACTGTTTCATTTATGCACCTTTGGTGTTTTTCTCATGTTTTTCGGGCAATGAATGAATGGTTTTTGGCTGTTGAAGATTGCAGGTTTCCTTCTCGAAGTAAAGAATCCATTCTTCGATATTGCGAAAATAATATGTCTCGTCGCTCTTCGACTTCCCAGGCACTCCAAAGCACTCCCACCCGTGGACTGGAAAATATTGGAGGCAACTTGGAAGAAATGATGGAAAGCCTCAGGGCCGCCTACAAAGAATTGAAGCATGACTTTGAGAACATGAGGAAAGAGCACGAAAAACTCAAGTCCAGCTTGCAGGAGCACCTCCGGGAAGGAGACGAACTTAAACTTCAGCTGAACGCCACGGAAGGAAGACTCCAATATCTGGAGGCTATTAGCCTGCAAATAAGTCAGTGGAGACTTGGTGAAGCCCTTCAATCATAATTCTTAATGAGCATGAAACATAATTAACTATTTTGGTGAGCTAATGGCATAAAAATCGTTCTTCCGGTAGCATATCCTATCACTGCCTGGAATGTCTGATATCTGGACTGTGATTGTCACCACCATTTTACTGGTACATTGGGCGCAGTTGTTCATCAAATATGGCTCTAACTATCTGCGAACATTCAGCGATGAGAATCGCACAGCATTGAAATTCCCTGACAACAAATGGCTCCACAAGACATTGATGACATCGAATGGAATGGCTCCTATATTGAGGGCGACGAATCTTCGCCTGAAGCACGTTCTATAGGGGCACAATAAATAATTGATATAATTGAGAGGCACATTGAAACGCTTCAACCAACGACATGCAACGTTCTTCATGATCGCCCTTCGCTCCCTTGGTCTTTTAACGTCCGATGCACTCTCACGGGCTTCTCGGGTATACTTTATGTCCACCAGTTAAACTCGCGTCATCATGTATCATCTTTCTCGAATAAAGGGGGCATTCTGTGGCAACTCTTATATTTATCCTTCTGCTGGCAGAAACTTCGTTACTATGTGCTGATCCTTTTAGGACGCTTATTTCATCACTAGCATCGCCTTAGAACGACTAATACGCCCGCGCTTAGTGAACAACTCAGACAGCTGTGAAAGTAGCACTGCAGCCGATCGCATATTCCACGGCAGTGATATGAAATGCTGTCGTTACCCGAACTGCAATTTCAGTACGAAATGTTCTAAAGCATCGTCTTCATTTCATAAGCCATTGCTCAGAAGTACGTCAGTTCTTCCAGATGAGGACGGCAATCTATCAAATCTTTTATCTTAGCTCCCCGAACGTGTCAGACTTTGGCAGACTTGGGAGTGACACGGACAGGAGAATACCTCGTGGATCCTGACGGAGTGCTGATCGGTGATGCACCCATCAAAGTGCTCTGTAATATGGAGAGAGGTCGGTGATGCAAACAATCGTTCCGTCATTCCCAAGAAGACTTAAATTGGTTTGTTTCTTACGCATCATGCTTTCTCAACTATGCTACATCTAGATCCAGTATCCACGATTGTTCTCCATGATTCAATGGGAAACACTGAGATAGAGCGATGTGCTGATCCTGGATGCTACAATCACAGTATTAGGTATGGTTCATCGATGAAACAAATGGTGGCATTGATGGAGCAATCGAAGTCGTGTGAACAGCAAATAAGAGTGAGTCGATCCTGTCATCTCAAGACTTTGTATTTTAATGTGCTTTTATCGCAAACCAAAAGGTTAACATCGACAAATTTTGAAGAACACATGCTCTCCTATCCTTTCAAAAAAGTCACACCTGTACAAGGTAATAGCAAATATGACCTATTTCCTGCCCGGGGATAACAAGAGCAACAACCAGGTGGCATTCCTCGTGGCAGTGAACGCGCTACTCAATAACGTACGCAATCATTCGCTCTTCGGTCATAGTTGCTATTTGCTTCCGTTCCTCTTAATTTCCCAGTTAATTCCCATTGGTCAAACTACCAGGAATGCATTGAAGGGAAGGCTATCTATTGGGTCATTCCATGCCAAATCGACCAGCGAGAAAACTCGACCACCTCGGATTTCGACAAAAATCGGTATACACGTAAAGGAATCGAATTAATGAGACCAATTTCGACCTTTTTTTTTCATCTCTCCCACTTATCTCCAGATAAATGCTTTTTAATGAGACATACTTTTCTTGCTCGAAGCTCCCATACCTACTGGAATTGTTAAACTGTTTCTGCAGTAATTTCATCTGTAGTTTAAATTCGCTTCATTCTTGTATAATTTTAATCGTGAGATTGCCATATTCCATCCATTCCCATCCACTCAAAAACTAGACCCATTATCCACTCCACGGCCTGATTCGAGGAGGGAAAGTGAAACGCAGACCTCAGCAGACGTTGCGAGGATGATTGGATGTGGCTGGCGCGGTATGCAGTTGTTGAGCGCAACGCCAATTTTTAATGATGGAAATTCTATAATTTTTTTCTAAGTCACCCTTTAAGATATTTCAAGTCTGAAAAAAATTGTAGTTGAGTCTTACTTCATTTTATTACATGTAACGAGAAAAGAAATCTTTGAGAGTATCACACTTAAATCACACTTTAAAATGAGTACATAACTGACGTGAAGTTGAATTAAACTAAAATTCATCCTTTATAGTGGATCCCCTCATGCACAGCTTTTGGGCGGGTCGCTTTCCAAATATATTTTCCACAAATGAAAAGAGCAAACGTTTTCGATTGAAACTTGGTGGGCATGGAGTTTTCCAAGTACCGATTTAAGTAAATGTAATATTTTTTGGCAAAACCCCTCAGGGCACATTTTTTTGCAATACGCGCATTTTCAGATTATTTTTTAATTGAATAAACCAGAGAGTGATAGAAAGTTGAAACTAGCCTCAAAAGTAAATTTTCTATTATTGAGCGCATAAATATTCTAATTTTGAAATGTGTTGCCTCTGGACGGTTTATGGGGAGGGAAGCATTTCAAGATTTATTTTTCGCTCTAACGAAAAGGGCCACATGTAGAAGTTGAAAGTTCGGCACACATGAAATCATCAGAATAATGATTTCGATAATAACAAAATATTGGTTACATTCCCGCATGGCACATACCTTGTATTTCGACAGGGACGTGCTTTAAAAAACATTTTTCCTACTTCGAAAATGAAATAATTAGCCACTACTCTGGATAATGGGCGCGATCATAGCGAGTTTGTGGGCCCGAAGGGGAAACAAACTCGCTAGTTTCAATGAACTTGCCACTAAATTGTTACCTCTCCATTATAAATGAAGCTCATATCCTGTAACACGTCTCTGCGTTCAAGTATCCGTTTTTTTAAGCAAAGTTGAATTTTCAAAAATCATTGTGATATCGGCTACGGATTCCTATCGCACGCCTACCTACATAACTTCTCATCCCCACTACAGATATTCAAAAGTATTTCATAAATCTTCCTGTCCATTCCTCCTTGTGTTACCCAAGATACCCAGGATTAACAACAGAAAATCAGCATGCCAGAATATTGATTTCAGAGTACCATCTAATATTCCATAGTTGCAGAAGTTTCAGACTCAGCATTAACTTTGTCTCGTTTCAGTATGACTGTTTCACGGCGGCCCTCTCAGCGGGAGACGTACACTATGCATGGTGGGTGGACCGTCACGGCGAACCTCAGTACCACTGGCACGGACCAAACGCAGGACAACACATGTGCAAATGCGGTCTCTCTGGCAACTGCATAGATTCCAACTTCCATTGCAATTGTGATGCGAAAGCCCCCCAATGGGAATCAGACTCAGGAGCGATAACGAATGAAACAGCATTGCCCATAACTGAGTTGCACTTCGGGGGACAGCAATTTAAGAGTCAGAAAGCGAATTACTCATTGGGTGGATTGTCTTGCAAGGGCAAGACTCCACCCCCTGATAATCCAGCAGAATCCTGTTCATCTCTTCACCGAGCTGGAAACACTCATCCTGGTTATTACCTGATCAACTCCAAGAAAGGTCGCTTGGATGTTGTTATGTGTAGGATGGATTTGGAGGAGACCGACCCGAAGTTTCAGGAGGAGACCACTGCACGTATAGAAGGGGAGGGGTTTCTTCATGGTAAGGTTACGTCTCCAGGCAATCCAGCGGAATCCTGTTCATCTCTTCGCCAAGCTGGAAACACTCAGACGGGTTATCACCTGATCACCAACAAAGAAGGGCGGTTTGATGTCGTTCTGTGCAGAATGGATTTGAAAGAGACTGACCCGGAGTTTCAAACCGTAACCAGAGCTCGAGTCGCAGAAAAAGTAGTTTATTTCGATGCAATTGGAGCATCGGGAAGTGTAAAAAAAGTAATTCACTTCAGCGGGACTGAGGTGAACATAGGCCGGGCGATGAATGCGAGCACCGGAGTTTTTACGGCACCGATAGATGGCATCTATGTTTTCCATTTTCATTCGCATATGAGCCCACCATATCACCTTGACCTTTATTTCCGAAGAAATGAAGTCGTGAAAGCATACATCATTTCTGATAGCGATCTTGGTGATGGTCACGATCAGATGCTTGGCCAATCTTTTATGCTCCACCTTCGGAAGGGCGATAAAGTCGATGTCTACTTGAATGCTGGGATTCTACGTGATTACACGCATTATGTTGGTTATTTGTTATACCCCATGTGAGAAATACATTTTATGAATGCATACTGCTGTTCATCGTTCAATTTTTTCATTAGTCAGAACCATATAGTGTCATTATGCGGCAGCAGCCACCACTGTTACAAACCCGCGCCGGCAGGCGCGGTGTCGGAGCGAACATGGCGAAGGTACTGCACGTGCATACGAAGCTGGAGATCCAAGCAGTAATTCGGTTTCAGTGGGCACGGAAGACCGAACCGGTGGAAATCCACCGACAGCTTGTGGTTGCGTATTGCACGGATGTCCTGTCAGTGGAACATGTGAGGAAATGGTGCCGTGAGTTCAAAAACGATCGCGTGACTGTGTATTGGATGAGGACAAGAGTGGACGCCTGTCGACATCATCCGATGTTGTCGATCAGTTCGATGCAGCATTTCGAGGAGACAGACGTTCGTCTCTTCGGAAATTGGGGCAGTCTTTCGAACTTTCACACGCCTGTGTCTGGCACATTGTGCAGGAACGTCTAAGCTATCGGAAATTCTGCAGCAGATGGGTGCCGAAGCAATTGTCCGACGGCCACAAGCAGGAACGCATGACAGCGTCGCTCGAAAACCTTCAGCGATACGCGGAAAAAGGCGACGACTCTTTGTGTCGCACCATCACCGGCGACGAGACATGGGTCCACCACTATACTCCAGTGACAAAGATGGAATCAATGACATGGAAGCATTCCGGTTCCCCTACCAGAAAGAAGTTCAAGACAACGCCGAGTGCTGGAGTGATGGCAACCATCTTTTGGGGCGTTCACGGGATCATTCTCATCGATTTCACTCCACGTGGTGAGACTGTGAATGCCCGCAACGTATCAGTTGACGTTGAAAAGACTGAAGCAAGCGGTTCGACAGAACCGGCCTGGACTGCTGTCAGAGGAAGTGCTTCTATTGCACGATAATGCCCGCCCGCACATTGCTCTTTCCACGATGGACCTTCTCAGCACCTGGCTTCGGGAAACTGTTCACCACCCACCATACAGTCCAGACCTGACGCCGTCGAAGAGGAAGTCACAAAGTCGCTCCAGGCGCAGGACGCGTCCTTCTATCGGCAGGGCTTCGATAAGCTGATCGACCGTTACGGCAAATGTCTCAACAAGTCTGGTGACTACGTGGAAAAATAATGAACGTATGTGGGTACATCTCCTGTATATTGCCTTCGATGTAATTACCTGCCCTCCGAAGAAATTAAATAAGGAACCGTACTTTCTGACTAACCCTCGTACTCTGAAAGACTCAGACAAATTTATTTTCTTGCTAAATTCATCGGTTCATTCCGAATGAAAAACACTTATACAATATGCAAACAATGCAATCAGGATTTAAACCGACCTGAAATCGAAATTTTTCCTTTCTCGAGATCGTCGCCCCCTACCTCTCCCCCGAACGTTCACTTTTGAACGATTATTAATTCATGACAGGTTTCACTTGAATTCATCTGTATAAAAAAAAATTGCATTCTTCAGTGCAGAGTGTTTCCTGCGATCAGTAGTGCTAATCCATTCATTATTGTTAAACCTTGGCCGAAACATTGACATGGAGAGCGCATCATATTATGGAATGGTTATGTCCCTGGACATGTATTAAATACACAATTGGATTCAATTAATTTTTCATTTCCGGCAAGAGTTCCTTTGAGAACCACGGGCAATCTGTACTGGGTTCTCCGTGAGAATTCACTTCCGGACGAAATGTTGCTTAACTTCCTTGGACGTCTTGTCAATTTTTTTTTTTTTTTTTTTTTTTTTTTTTTTTTTTTTTTTGGGGGGGGGGGGGATTGAAGCACTCTTGAATCACGCTGGGCATGATGACTTTTCATTTTTGCTGGCCGCGAAGGATTAGCAGAGATCTGCTTGACAAGACGTCCAAGGAAGTTAAGCAACATTTCGTCCGGAAGTGAATTCTCACGGAGAACCCAGTACAGATTGCCCGTGGTTCTCAAAGGAACTCTTGCCGGAAATGAAAAATTAATTGAAGCCAATAACTGGCATCCTAGGGAACTTAAAGTTTCCAAGGAAAATAAAATGGAAAAGATCGGTAGTCCAAGGACCCTTGCGTTTGGGCGCGAGCCAATGAGATTATCAGCGACGAGATCACTGAAGTGCATAAGTGGGAGACGTTTTCCTATTCCCAGAGCAGACCGTTGCACATCCATCACAATGACGTCATAACGCGACGGCATTGAGCCCAGCAGTGCGCCGCGTGAGTGGCATTGCGTGTTCATGAGGTACTGGTCCGATCTAACGTTAGTGAAAAATTATCCATCCGAACGGATTCGTGACCGGAAGCTCTTTTATTCAGCTTTAGACGGAAATTACATTCTTCCTCAGCGCTTTCATTAGGTCTAAGAATTGATCCACATGTTCCGCAGGAAATCAAACTCAATGGAATATTCCCGGGTCTTGGGTCCTGGTGCAGGGGTGCAGCATGGCCAGGGGCCTGTTGCAGTAACGTCCCAGGGGCCTGTTGCAGTAACGTCCTTACATCACACTCTTGCGAAACGTCAATGTGAGATGGAGCCTGGACCCCGATGAAGCCGATATCCAGGTAGCGATGGCACCGATAAACTGAATGAGGTGTTCCGTCATGCTTTATTCATTGTTTAGGGGAAATCCCTGTCCGTCGCTAATTTTGTCACCTTTCCCTTCGTCATTTTTAGACCCTTTTCGTCACTTAGTTAAGAGTTACCATTTCGGTCTCTTCGTCGTCATCGTCGACGGAATTCACAAGATACAGAGGGATTGATTGACTTGGTGTCTAGAGGTGTTTCTAATCAAAATCTTTGGAAACCACGTTTGCTTTCACTGTTCTATTATCGAGCAGTTCGAAATGTGTCCAAGTATCGAAAATCAATTAATAAAAATGGAAAGCGGGATGTGTAACTCACGGCTGTAAAGATTCCGCTGCTGGCATGCATCGTCTCGCCTCGTGCGTCTGAGTGTGTTTACCCCCCACTGTCGCACGAGGTCACGAACTGTGTCTGAAGGCCAAAAGAATCAGCTGATGGAAGCTACCGAAAGCGCGTTCTTGCAACGGGCGGCCGGTCATCGCGAGAATACGAAGTCCTGCGATTCGTGTCAGCCTCCAGGTCGATTGGATATTTCCGGGAATCGATGGATCCCGAGGGCGTTTGCGAAGTCTCCTTCCGAGAAACTCTTAGTCATTCGATCTAAAGAGTCTGGCGAAAAACGAATCCGTAGCCCTCGGGCAGGTGGACTGTTAACATCGCGAATCTTAGTCTCAATGTTGTCAACGACCATTGGACTGACTTAATTTACGAAGAGATAAGACCTGTGAGTTCGCACGCCACGAACCCAGGAATTTATATTGGAGATAGTTCCTGCTGAAAGAAACCCCCAGACACAAATTACCGAACGGAGAAGAGCACTTATCCATTTTCTGTTTCTCAGGAGGCATAACAGATAACCAGCAAAACGTGAGGTCAGTGGATATTATTCCCTTCGCTTATCAAGAAGGACTGAATTTGTCGCCCTTATTGAAGGACAGTAGGATAGATGAAAATCGAATATACGAATTGGAATCAACAGAGCGTACTTCTTCGTTCCAGCCTCAAATTTTCTCAGAAATAACCATGTGTTACCGTTGAGAGTCAGAGTGAAGATAAAAAGCATGGAGACTTGCCATGGATCCTGTTAAGATTCCACCGTTGGGATCCATTGCCTCGCCTATGCTACCATCGGTTCCGCTTATGGGAAGTACGCTGTCCGCACATCCCAACGATCCATCGAACCTTGGACTTGGTATTCGTGATGAACCTCATGATGAAGGCCGTCAGCAGAAAAAAAAACTCTCCAGATCGCGATTTATTATTTGATACCTCCGGTAAATGAAACGAGGCGTGGCGAAAGAGGAAAGGAGGGGGAAAACTGCCAATGGAAACGTGATGATGCTGCCACGTGAGAACGTCTATTTGCATCATCGCATCCCATCGCAGTCCAAAAATATCCAGTCCAAGCACCTGCAGCTCCCAGCCCCATAGGAGGCTCTCCCATATGTTGTGGGGGTGGCCCCCGAGTCAAGGGATGGAGTCTTGGGCGAACCTGGTCATCAGAGTATATACGTCCATGTGGGATTTCATTTTTTCTGATCACCAGTCTCAGACGAGTCCAGTTCAAGTATGACAATGGAAATCATAATAGCCATCAAGAGGCACCGTGAATATTCCTTTTTTAGAATCCGTTGCTCCGTCGATGTTGACTTCAGTCCTGTTGAATTGAATTACAATGTTTTCATTTCCGGGAGCTTCAAAAACATGAAAATAGATACTTTGCCATGCAATACGGACATTGGTCTTCACCTGAAACTTCGGGTCGGAATGTTCCAAATCCATCCAATACTGAACCACATGCAGCCGCCCTTCTTTGATGCTGATCAGGTAATTTCCCGAATTAGATTGTCCTGTTTGACGGAGGGACTAACATGTTTCTGCTGGATTGGCAGAAGATGGAGCCTTACCCCTGCAAGTTAATCCGCCCAGAGTGTAATTCGTCTTCTGGCCTCCGAGTTGCAGTCCTCCAAAAGCGAAGTTTTGTTATGGGCAGTGCTTTTCTGTTGGTAATCGCTCCCACATCACATTCCCGTTGGGGAGCCCCTGCATCGCAATCACAATGGAGAGTGCGGTCAATGCAGTCATTAGAGAGGTCACATTTGTATACATGCTCTCCAGCTCTTGATGCGTGCCAGTAATGTTGGTGTTGGCCGTGGAGGTCCGCCCACCATCCAAATTGCGTGTCTACATTTACCAGAGCTGCAGAGATGCAGTCGTGACGAATGATGACGATCACAGGATGCGTTGTCTGGTTTGCGGTTCATACATTTTAAATGTGTGGTGGAAGATGAAGATAGCTTAATTCCTGGTAAATCGGTTCATGGTTTTCTCTTGCTTAGAATACATTGACATTGAATATCTACGGATTTAGGTTCGAACTGTTCACTATACATGTTGTACATGTGCTGTTCACATAACTCAAGCTGTTCTATCAATGCCGCCATTTGTTTCATGGATGAACTGTAATTCACGTTGCGACTGTAGCAACCCGGATCAGCACAATTACATATCACAGTATTTCCCATCGAATCATGGAGGATCATCGTGGATACTGGATTTTGACAAAACATAGTTGAGAAGGTATAATGCTTTATGAATGGAAAATAACCCAGGGTTCTCAAAAAAAGACGCTCTAGTTTCATTATATGTATTTCCTAAAATAGTACACTAAGAATTTAGAATCATAGCTTACAAAACGCGGAATGCTTAGGAGTATTTAACTTTGTAAAAACATTTTCAACGTGGGAGCCTCCAGCATCCATTAACTTCTGCAGGCGTTCGCCATGTGAATGCTCTTCACTGCAGTTATGATTTCTGCCTTGAATTCTTTGACCGTACGTGGTTTAATCCTGTGGACATTATCATTTAGAAGTCCTCATAAAAAGCAACAACAGGGATTAAGTTCAGGCGAGTATGGTGTCTATGAACATCCACACCCCAAGCGACCAGGATATCCCTTCTTATTGTCCTTCACATTACCAGTATCTCGTTACTAGTCTGTTCATTGCAGATGTGCTTGGAGTGCCCCTACTTTAAAATTCATTTGAAACCATGCTGCACTTGAATAACGCTGCCAGTTTGATGAAATTTTTCACCATAAACACCCGCAGTTCTGTGCTAAACGCTAGCTTGTTTTCCAATTTTTCTCGAAATCAGCACTGGGACTGCGTTGTACAATACAAAACTCCCAAGTCTTACGTGCTGAATGATACCACGCACGAGGTTATTAGCAATGTAGTTCATGAAATATAAGTTATACATGAAATTTAAATATAAGACCCGGAGTTCTCAAGCTTAGAGGCCTAAGCGGGTTACGGGCCGGCCATGTCAGCACAGCACGAGTCATTGATCGAAGCAGGAAACCTCTGTCGACGATCGCGCTCCAGGCCGGATACGGTCCACGATTCCAATAGAATCGAATCGAGTTTCAACTCGGAAAAGTGAACCCGTGCAGGCCTCGGACGCGCAGAAAGACAGGAGGACCCGTACAAAACCACGTTCGCATCGTACTTTTCGGACGTTTGACCCAATAAGTATCGCCTCCAGGTCATGAGCTTCCAATTGACACCTCAGTTACTAAAATCCGTTCATCCGTTTGGGAGGAGTTTCCCGGAATGACAGAATGACACCTTGACAGATTAACCTCTTATGAATATGGATGGATAGATGGATGGATACAATGTGTTACTGGACCTGCTCTAGCTGCGACCCATTACGTTGGGATGAGCGGTTTCGCAAACTAACTCCACCAACTAAAAGCGCGTTTCCCAGTTCTCATTGATCGATGCACCCGTTTAATGTCAGAAGAGAAAAGACTTATAAGTTCGTACGCTCAAACCCAATAGGTTATTTTAGAAATGGGTCCAAGGTGTTCAGATCCTCCAGAATATATAAGGAAATATTACTGGAGCATGGATGAAAATGAAGGAAGCCGACTAATACAAGCAGACGCAATTTATGGAACAGCGGTGAGCATTCAGCCATTTTCTGTTTCACATGGGGTATAATAGATAACCCACAAAATGTGAGCTGTGATGCATATAAATCCCCTCCGAATTCAAGAAGACATCGAATTCGTCACCCTTATCTTAATACGTCACCCTTATCTAGTTATTCTCAAGTCCTTCTTCGATGAACTCCCAGGATTGTAATATCTCATATTCCGATTCCCAGACTTGACTTTTCGCCCAAGTCCCACCCAACCCGTCGAGAGAATTTATCACTGTCCTGCTAGTCATATTAGAGATCAAAATCAGCGAATAACCGTGTCTCATTTCTACCTCTGGCAAGTTGAACATTGAAAATCGGCTTGGAAGTTTGATGGAACAAAGGCAAATATAAATTTCAATTCCAAACGTAACGGGATGCGACGAGACGCTGTCGAAGGCTCTAAAGGAAAGGATAGACTCACCCTTATTTGCTGCTCGCATGACTCCGACTGGTCGATCAACGCTTTCATCTGTTTCAGGGAGGCGTCGTAAGCGATGCTGCGACTGTAGCAACCAGGGTCGGGACAACCATCTATCGCCGTGTTTTCCATCGAGTCGTGAAGAACAATAGTGGATACTGGATCTGCGCAACAAAATTGGTAAAAGTCGGCAAAAGGAATATTCACATATTCTGTCATCCGCTTTTGATTCTTTTTTTTCAACTTTGGAATACGAGATTTCGATTGAAATTGGGAAAAATGCGAAAAAGTTGTTCAAGAAGGCACACGTACTGCCATCTAATGACGGCGGTGAAGCATTATGCGCAACAGGCGGTAACCTACTTGTGAACCGAGGAAATGCCACAAGAAACAAGCCTCCAAGCCTAATTGAACACTCGTGATCGTCAGCCGTTACTTAAGCAAGTAGGTTGCCGGTTGTTTCGTAACCCTGACCTGTTTCCATGTCACAGAGGACTTGAACGGGCGGATCGCCGATGAAAACGCCATCGGGGTCGACGATGCACGTTCCTGTATGCCGCACCCCAAGTTCTGCCAGGGTCTGGCACGTTCGGGACGATGTCGCACAAGTACGGGAAGTTGCGAATTTTCGCAAATATTGCAAAATCAGATTTGAAAAAAAAGGTTTCTGAGGAAAAGTAACTCGCTTATTTGTCTGCTGATGGCCTCCAGATATCGGAGTCTGTCTTCCACGGTCTTCTGTCGATGTTGCAGCTCGTTGTCTTTTTCTTGTAGATGAGACTTGAGATTTTCGTTGTCGTGCTTCAATTTTGCAATTTCATGCTTCATTTGGGCGTTGTCGTTTGCAAGCTCTTCAAACTATCGCATCAAGATTGATATCATTTCCTCCGAGTCGGTGACACTCCTCTCAACAGGAACAGAGTTGCTCGAGTGTTTCTGATATAGGAAGTTCCGGAATTAAATAATAAACTAATAATTCAAAAAAAATTTCTGTCTGATTCCAGATGGGCCCTCCTGAAACGTTAAACGCACCATGCAACATTATTCGAGATTCCCATGCCTTTCATTTTGGGAACAATTAAATAACCTGCCACCGCGTCTCAACACCTTCAGCAACTCTGTGGGAACTCTAGCTTACAGCGGTTTCCCGAATCGGGAAATTCTTAGTTTCATCCCAGAAAGAATCTCTCGGTCGAAGACTATCTGTTGAAGACCAGTTGTTCAATCTCGTTCAAGGCGAAACGGCTTCGAGCTAAACACGCTTCTGAACTAGCTCCCCCATCATGCTGGGAAAGACAACCGTGAAATATATGTATTAAAAAACGCGTACAGGATGTAATATTATTAACCATTTTTTTTCCAAAAGAAAATATTTCCCCATTTACTAAAAGCTGGTTGACGCAGTTAACATCGATGGATGAATGGATTTTTTTTTTTGGAACATTGAACATTTTTGGAAGGCATTGGGGGCAAGCTGAATTCTTATTCAATGTGTTTTAAAATTAGTCATTATGTTCTTTTTTTTTGCAAAGTTCATGGATATTTGCAAGGCTTCCCCACGCTGTTGTCGATTCATTGCGCCTTTCTTCCATTGCGTAAAAATATGCTTTTTCCGCATGAATTCTCCTCGATGTTGCGTCAAGTAGCGCACTTGCTGTAACTCCTGCACAATGCTGAACGTGTTTTCTAAACGTGTTCAGCATTTGCAAAGCATGTTGCTAAACATGTTTTGCCATCGTGAGCAGTGACTCATGTCGGTGCGATTGGATAGTGCGCAGGTCGATGGAGAGACCAAAGCTTGGCAACATTGGCCATTATTTATTCAATTTGACTTTCGAAGAGTTCGGCATTGTAGCCAATGACATAGCGCGATTCACTTGATATTATGTATAAAAAAAATCGGCGAAAATTAGGCAATGCCGCTATATTCTAGATTTGACGGAAAAAAGAACTGGATTTTGCTCACGTGTCTGAAACCGCATTCAGCGAATGCGATTGACATAAACGCCAAGAGACGTGGAACGCCTCTCCCCGAAATGCAGTGCAATTCATCGACCTCTTTGTTCCTCGCGCGTCTGGAAAGAGGAGAGAAAGAAGTTTGCCTTCGAAGGTGCGAGACCGGCAGCTCAGAAGGATCGCGCGAAACGTGGGATGGATGAATTGAGGAAATGAAGGAGGAGGTCTTTCGATGCAGAAATTTACCAACTGAAAGTCGAACAATTCAGGAAAGGGACGAATGAAAAATGCATTTTTCTGTCGCAAAGAACGCTACAGAAAGTCGTCTGACGCGAAGAGGTATATCAACAGTATCCTCTTCCACACCATTTAATTTACGTTTATTTAATTTACGACAGGAAACAGGGAGCAACTTACGACTGGATGCGACGTCGGACGGATGTGGTTTGGCTCGAATGAGTTCATTTCGAACTCCAATGAGACAAGCCACTTCGGGCGACTCCAGGGGATTTTTCCAAATTCCAGGAAATTCTCGTGGGAGAGCGCTTTCGCTTTTCCGCGAATTTCGTCACTTTATCGTCCCGGTTGCTTCCATTGCCAGCTCTTCAATTCCCAGGGCTTAGCCGTTTCTGGCTGATCGTGGGATTCACCGTAACTGCGGGATTTTTTTTTTCTGACTCTTTGATGCGAGGAAAAATCGGGTTTAATGCTTTAAATTTGCTTCTTCCAGCATTAGATTTTGATTTTTTCTCTTGTGTTTTCCCGAATGAGTAACTTCTTGGCTGCATGAGTCACTTAACTCAATGGATTTCGGTAAATCCGACTTTTCCCAAGGAAATCGCATTACTGATCGGGACACATCTCTTATAGAGACAGTTCCACCGGAGATCGAAGAAGACGTCTCCCGGTTTCCCAAGAACTGCGCCGAACGTTGTCTCCCTCGGAAAGGAGAAATGATGAGACATTTGGTCCCCGACTGAAAGGAATCTTCCTACTTAGGTTTGCTCTATGACTCGCCTAAAGTTTTTTTTTACGATCGTCGTTGAAAAAGTAGGAAGTTCTGCGATAGCAACTTGGGACTTTTCCTTCAAAATGTTATCCATGTAATATATTCGCAATGAACAGCTGGAAAATGTCAAACGTGAGCTGCATCGACTCCCATAGATCCAGCAATGTCTTCATAACCAAGCCTCCGCAGAGGAGCCATTCGAAACGCCGCAAGGGAGCCAGGAACAGGAACGAAGGAAAAAACATTGTCTACATTTGGTTTCACTTTCGGACAAATGTAGCAAAACGTGACGCATGCTGTCACGTCTTGCAAAATCGATCTCAGTGAAAACCGCTGAGTTACTGAGTCTAGTGTTAGGGACTCCTTGGTGTCCACAGACAATTCCTTCAGTTGCATTTCAAGCCTCTAAGCGCTCTACTTTTCTCTTTTGCAAAATTCATCGGAACTGATCGAAAAAGTGGCGCTGGCTCGGGGAAGAGCCCGTATCTCATTTTTTGAATAGATGCTTGGGTATTCACAACTTCTTAAAATAAATAACACTGAAGGGTAAGCGTGCTTTCTCCATTATATCACTTCGAAGTCGGCCTTTGATCGATTTGGCCCTCCAGACCAAAAATGTAATGGACTAGATATTACTTTACGACGGATCTTCCAGTTAAATGTGGGATCCACCCCAGCAACATGCATTTGTTTCTGATCCTCGTGTGTGTGGAAATGCTGAAATTTCACACATTAATTTTCCTCCATTGTGCATCTGACCGTCTGGTTTTCTTATGAATTTCCTGTAGGAGTAACATTTTGGTTTCGTGAGCAATTGAGACATCGACTCGGCCTCGGGGAGCTACGAAAGACCATGACCTTCATGACCTTAATCCGAGTTTAAATGTAAATATTTTGCTTTTAGGCTGCTTTTAGGGTAGATTAAATTTAGCTTTAGATTTCGATCTAGACTAATATTTGTCAGGGGCGAGGAACAGGCCCATGAGGCCCGTTCCTCGTCCTCTTGCACCATCGCGCCCCATCGCAGTCTAAAATTGTCCAGTCCGAGCCGGCTCCCACTAACCCCACCGAAGTCCTTGCACATTTTGTGGGAGAAGTCCTGGGTCAAGTCTTGCGCGAACCATTTTGCCACTTCATTAGTTAGGGACCGACTTTTCTCAGGAAAAGGCATTCATTTCATATCGGCTGGAGAAGTTGCAAAGAACGATCGAATCGCCTCTTTTGTAGAGGGACACGACTCATCACTTGCGCGCATGCCAGAGATTCGTCGTTTTCCCGGAATATGGAATTTCTTTCCTTGCAGTCAGATTTTCGTCAAGAATGCGCCATAGACTTTTGCGTTTGGCTTCAGAAGTGTGCTTCTGAGATTCTGGGCCTCATACAGCAATTTGTCCCAATTTGTATACTGGTTCCAGAGTGATTACGTGACAGTATGGTGACAGTGACATCTGCGTGCAAGCTTTGATGCTTGCCAATCTAAACTCATTCCACGAACTTTTCAACAACCCCTAGGGATAAGGGGTTCTCAAACTTGGGGGGGGGGGGGGAGCGACCGTTATGGGGGGGGGGGGGGCGAGAGGGTCATGTGAGTTTTTTTTTATCTACTAAAATGCGTAATTTCAAAAACTATGGAATCTTTTTATCAGTTATTAATTATTTATCTGGAAAAATGTCACACTCATTCAGGTTTTTCTGGCTCTTTCTCCAGGAGTAAAAGACTAAGTGAAAACAGTTCAAGAGGGAAGACTTTTAAATTCGATTCCTTTTTTCAATGGGGGGGTACATTTCTGTCGGCGATTTCCTGCGATTCGAATGAAGATGACAAATGAATTGTGTGCCCTTTAGGCCGTAATTTGAATGCTCGATGAATGTAGCGTCCTTGCACTCATTCTGTCCAAATTAAAACTTGGAGAAACTCGAAGACGTAGAAGAGCTTAGTTCTCCGGGCAGAGCAACATTTCCGAAGACATTTCTCTGTCAGGTCCTTGAAAATGATCTTTGCGCCGCTATTGTTACTGTCCGGACCAGATTCGATCATTTATTGGCCCGGACGCATGTGAACGTCTTTTTCATTAACCCTCATCCTGGCAAGCTTTTTTACAACCTGTTCCGGGCAAGGTGAGTCTGTCAGACTCACATGTAAAATAAGGCCGTTTGCTGCGGTTACGGAATGTATTTCTTTGTAAATTTCTTTGTATTTTTGAAGAGCTCGAACAAGGTGACAGTCACGAAAGCTCATTTTTCTACGAAAAAGATAATGACAGTAATAAAACGAAATATGTCGTAGTGAGTCCAGCGGACTCACCTTGCCCGGATTAGGGTTAATTCGGCTGTTCTCAAACTTTTTACGCTGTGCCCCCCTGGTTCGGCGTCGCGCCACTTTTTTTTCTCTGAGAGAAGTATATAGGAATTAAACTCATCCCACGGATGCTTTTTTCATGCGATGATTGAAAAAGTAGGATAATGAGTGCAGCGTTTCAGGGACCAGGTCACAGCTAGGAAACGGATTATCATTCGCTTAATTTAACGGGAGAGGTGGGGACGGAGAAGGACTGGTCAGGAAGGGGGAAAGAGAAACCGTACCCTTGCGGGGCAACAATAATGCTCCGCAACTGCTGCAGAGGGATCTGTAGCACGCGTAGCGCTCGAGGGACGCGGGAGCTGCAGCGTCGACGGGAAGGGGACGGCAGCAGAACCAGTGCGACCGGGAGCGGTTGCGGAAGCGGGTGCAACTGCTGGCGCGGGAACGGCGACCGCGAACGAACGGGACGGTGGCGGGCCAGCAGCGACTGTGGTCGCGAACGGGCGCGTTAACGACGCGGCAGAAGCACATGGGACTTCAGGCCTGGGCCCCCCAAGCGGGAACGGACGGGAGACGGATCGGGAAAGAGCATCGTCCTGGACGGAAGAGGTATCAAAAATTAAATGCAGGGCTGGAAAAGACTTCTGGTCTGGTTTGTGCTTTGAGCTTCGTCTGGATTTTTTTTTGGCTATTAGTGAGTCACCAAGTCTTTTGTGTCTCGGGCGATCTGTCGCCGTTTTCCCTGCTGTTTGGGGCAGGCACCGGATTTTGCCTTCTGAGCGCCAAGGCACTGACTGCATTTAAGGTGCTGCTCGATCCGTTTGGCAGGCCGTTTTTCTGCATGTGGCCTTTGCCTAAGCAGACGTCCTGAGCAGGGTTGCATCGGTCAAAATAGTGGCCGTACTGGAAGCCCTCGATTAAAATTAATTTATTAAGTTTTTAAATATTATTATGGAATTATTATGGACAGGAGGGCTCTTCTACATTTAGCCGGAGACACCCGATCTAGAGTGCGACTACTTTAACGAGAGCGCTCGCGCTTTCGTTACACTTAACCCATTTGCAATAGCTATCGCTCAGGTTCTAGATATAGTTATCAAATAGCTATCTCAGCATTAGCGTTATATAACAATGCCATCCCAGCACAAAATTAGTTGATTCATTACACTTACAATGAATGAACCATATTTAATAGTTGCTATTATCTATTGGGCCCTTGCTAGTTATTATCAATCAGTCACAGAAATATAACTCCAGAACTTTTATTGCAGGATCTATTCATTGTAGGTTGGCTTCCAGGAGTGATTTTAGGTGTTTCTGTGATGTTTCAGCATTATATAGCAAGCGACAAAGCATCCTTTCTTACCGGCCAAAAAGCCCAGATGCGCCTTTCTAAATCTGCCAAATTTGATGGCTTTTTCCCTATTCCCCCATTTCCCGATTCCCTTATATGTTAAGAGTTAAGGGATCAGAGAAAATTTTCACGTTTCAGTGAAGATCCCAGCACAAAATTAGTTGATTCATTACACTTACAATGAATGAACGATATTTAATAGTTGCTATTATCTATTGGGCCCTTGCTAGTTATTATCAATCAGTCCCAGAAATATAATTCCAGAACTTTTATTGCAGGATCTATTCATTGTGGGTTGGCTTGCAGGAGTGACTTTAGGTGTTTCTGTGATGTTTCAGCAATATATAGCAAGCGACAAAGCATCCTTTCTTACCTGCCAAAAAGCCTCGATAACAAAAAGGTCAATAAATTATTCCTTGGCAGTACAGTCAACATTGAAAATGTATGGTACATTCGTCTGGTGTTCTAAGCTGGAATTTTGTATTCAAAAATTCTAACACAGGGTCATGGGAACTTCCCTCCGCTTCAAAGATCGTCTCTCTTGTTAATCTGGAGTTCGAAGATCGTACGAGGGGACGGACATCAGGGATTCCATCTGAGTCGAACAGAGCCCAAGATCTCATAGGATCGCCTGACAGCATGTCTTCGGAGAGGAGAATAGAGGCGCATCACACGATAGAATCTGACACCCAGTGAGTCATTACCTAGTCTCAAATAAAATCACATGACCCCCTGAGTATCCCCCTAAAATTTCACTGTTCCATGCCTTTCTGTTCCGGAGATATTGCACTTCGCAATATCTCCGCAAAAGTGTAATTTTTTATGGACACCCTATATATTGCGACGGTTCCTGCTCTACAGAGGCAAACTTACACAATATGGTCCACAAATGTGAACCCATTCTTTAAAATAAATATAAATACTTATATTTCAACTTCTACAAATACAATTGTCCTCGACAAATAGGAGAGCGAAACTAGGACATAGCATGACTATAATAGTGTTTAATATTTTGTCCTAGAGGTCAAGCGCTGAAATGCCAGAAGTAACGTAGTCAGAATGAAGATTCAATTTTTGTGAAACCCTGCAAAAGCATGAAAGGGATAATTAAATGGCGGGAAAGTAATATTAATTGGACCACCATACTGCATAAGAAGACGGGGTTGACTGAAAAATTGAGGAATTGGAAGATGGAACATTTTATGCTTGAATCTTACAATTGCAGCCCTAATCCAAGTATTTCCGGATTCATGCAACTTACTGTATGAATGCCACTTTTCAGAGCCAGCCTGGATGGGAGTCTGCTTGACGCATTTGATGGGAGCATGGAACTATGCCTAGAAGAAGAATGAAGGAAGGCAGATACCCAGGTAAATTTGGAACCTAAGGTCTGGAGGGAAAAATAGCGGGCGGCCCCAAGAAAACGCGCCCGCTTAGCAAAACTTGCTGTGGATGATCTAGGCTCGTGATGTTTGCGTCTCACATTGGAAACACCACAAAATTTACTCCCTGAAAGTTTCATGCATGAAGTTGCTCTGGGAAAAAATGTGACAGTCGTTCAAAGCGGAGTCATAAAATGTTTCTTTTCCCCGAATGATTGGGTGGAGTATTACCGCTTCTCGAATAATTTCTATCCGTTGACGCCAAAAATACCAATCTTTTAGACAGTTGTCATCATAGTATTCTGCGTGGAATCGATTCACATTCTACTATGTAAGACAGTAGTACTACTTTACGAAGTGTAGAATACTACGACAAGAGCATTGGCGTAAAAATTAGTCTCTATGGCAGCAAATGAGAGGAATTACTCAAGCAGTGCTGAAACTCCATCCACTTCTAACGCGAAAAAGGTATCATTTATGACTTCACTTTGAATGATTATCAATTTTAATTCAATTATCCTAAGTACATGAAACTCAGAAAACAAATGTTGTTTTCTTTGTGATACGAAAACATCATGAAAATAGATCATCCGCAGTGGGTATTATAAAGCATCAAAGAGGATGCGTTTTTTGGGCTACCCGGTATTTTACTCATTCTCATTGCATGAACATTCATTTCTGTGGCGAAGCTATAAGTCTTCCAGTTAAATTCAATACTGTAAAGTAACTTGATGACAGCATCCATGACTAGCCCCCAGAACATGAACAGCACCTATAGGAATAAAAATAAATATTTGGAAAGTATCTGAAAGACGTTTATGTGCGACGTACCTGGGAAGTTCGTTTGCGCACTGTGGCCTTCCATTCTCTATTATGAAAAAGCGATTTCTTTCTTGTCCATGCAGGGTAGATCGCAGGTGTGCCATGAACCTACCTGAAGTACCTACATCCCAGAAGAGGAACACGCACAACCATTTTGCAAGCAGGAGTGACTGCATCCATCATATTCATCCGGTACTATTTGGACAAGAATGTACTTGATATTTTTGATGATGTACATGAATAAATCCGATATCAGCCGACAGTCACCGTTCATTGAATCTCATACGATTCGAGTATTTCGAATGTATTCGCATTGTGAAGAATCAGAATTCAAGACCATCATTTCATCAGCGTTTAACCCTGATATTAATGAAGTTCGCAATTGGATTTCCATTTACATGAAGCTTGGAGCGTTTCGGTCAGAATGGGTGCTGAGCCAAATGCACAAAATCCCACCCTGGGAACATTTTCTACTTTGATGCAGGAAGGAAAAAAGGGAGACTGCTGTGTGCCTGGCTGGGAATGGGGTGAATTGTCTGAGAACCCAGCTTGGCTTC
>CAJPEV010000508.1:89368-115572 GCA_905338385.1 Darwinula stevensoni
ATTTCCAATGACACCCTCGAAGCTGTCGTTCGGAATTTCGTTGTTCGACTGCATCGCATGATTGCAAAGAAGGGTACCCACATCGAGCATGTCATGACATAATCTCCCTAAGTTTAAGTTCACAATACCATTTGAATTTTCTTCCTAACTATTGTAGAATTCGAGAAATGAATTTTTCTTTTGGGAGCGTCCATTATTTGTCACCCTGTAATATGAGAGAGAGGCGTTCTATGCACACCCCCTCACCACCCCCTCCCCCTTCCTACTTAAGGGGTGTTCACCATCCAATACGGACTTTTCCGCTGGGACAAGTAAAACGTCCCACGTATTACTGTACACTTGGAGGAAGGATGCATGAAAAGTGATGGAGATGGACTTTACAGCCGAAGCGGACAGGGTTGTGATCGATAGGAAAAGTACCAATCGATAAAAGAGGTCGGGATTTCGATGAATGTATGGGCGATGATTTCACACCGACGAGGAAATAATCCTTCCTTCAGCTGAATTGAAGGGTTATACGCGGGGACGTATAAAGAATGGGAAAGGGGGTCTGCTATCTATAGCGATGAGAGGGTCACTGAGTTTTAGGGCCGTGAATGAACCCGGGAGTCGGCTAATTAATAATATTCTCGTACGAAAGCCGGTCCTGGAACCTTGTGAAGACCCCTCCTAAGCTCTACATGTCGTTCATTCATAGTTAATCCTCGCCACATGGCGCATGTGGCCATGCGCGCTGCATTCATAGTTCCCACCGTGCCCTTCCGATTCAAGGCACGGGAACTCAATCGAAGCGAAAGTGAATGACTTCCACGAGCGGGCGGAGCATGCTCTCCTTTCCTCCGTCAGCCACCGCTCAGAGTAGAGAGGTGCGCGAGAGTCCTTTTCCGTGCGGTCTGTCTTTGAGACGAACCGATCGGTTTCCTTCTGGATTCTACCTACTCCCGTTAAAAATTAGCCAAGAACAATCTCGACACCGACGCAGTCCGACTCCTCTTTCGTAAAAAAAAAGTATCACCATTCCAAGAAGAAATGAGAGAGATGGGAGAGAAGCTGGGGAATTACGAACTCTCCCATCTTCCCTCGATTGCCCTGTTGAAACTCCTGTGAGTCATCATCATTCATTGTATGCTGAATCAAAGGAACGAAAAGAGTTTTTCAACGATGTTGTAATCAGGTAACGAAGGTTCAAGACAAAAAAATACTATCACCCTGGATTCCCGAGGGATTGCGAAGTTCTGAGGAATAGGAATGATTGTCATGCTACGAATGATTACGTATGATGGATGTGAATCCTATAAAGTGGAAAGAGAATACTGATTTTTTCGCGAAAGCGACAAGTAAAACGTGAAGGCCACAAAGGCAGATACAATTCAATTTCTCCTCCAGTGGATTACCTCCGCATATCCGACTTCGGACCGCGACCCTGAATTTTCCGATCCCGCTCAGGCCTCCACCGCGATCCCTCGCTCTCGCGGCATGCGGCACATGCGCAGTCGAGAGAAGGTCAGGGCTTCCACCTCATGAATCGATGTCTTCTCGTTGCATCATGCTCATTGCCTCGCATTGCACCATCCGGGCGCGGAGGGCCGTCTCTCGTACTCTCGCCGCACAGAGTGAGAAGACGGTGGTCGGTAGATGTCTCGTAGAAGTACTTATCATCCGCTTAGTGTACTTCGTCTTCCGTGCAATACCGCCAATAATACTGCAATACCAATAATAAGTCCTCATGTTCGTTGATCCGGCCTTTCAAAGGTAGATTATCTCTCACCACGTTTTCTTACTATCTTGCCTGTTGTGTCTTCGGCCTTGAGTCGGTCCTTAACCCGTTAACCTCAGGCTGGTCCATTGATGGCAGCCAATGCATCTACCACCACATAATTTATGCTCGCATGATGGCATTCGGCTCGTTTGTCAAATAATCAACGCATGCCCATGAATATTCACTCGCCAAAGAGAATCTCACCAAAGAATGACGGCTGGTTTAACCCTTTGCGGTCATATTTATTTTCAACTAGTTGTCCCCTCAGGTCATATTTAATTTCAATGAAAAAATATAAAAACACATTTTAACTGATCATTTCAAATGCTGGTCGGTAGATGGATAAATACAATCGGTAGATGTCGTGTGAAGTAAAATATCGTAATAAATGGCGGGAAAACACCCGACATATGACCGGAACTAATCTTTTTTTGTCGGGACCTGCCCGACACATGACCACAAAGGGTTAAAAAGACAACTTCTCATTCCGAACTTTTCCGACTCGAATAGTATGAATGGTTTCACTCACGAACGTATCTGCCATGCAAAATAAATAAATCTCCTTAATGTAGCCAACATGCACGTGACCACGAAATTAACTCGGCCGTGTCTCTCTCATCCAGACTGAAAGCCAGAGAGTGTTCATCGCTGGATAGAGCGGAACGTCAGTCGCGACCGAGTCCTCCGTCCCGCAATCTCCGCCTCCCGAAGGAAAAATATCCGCATTCCGCGGATATTGCGAATCTCCATTCTGGGTGGGTTTCCCGATCGGGTGGTAAATGTGAGGGTTTCTGCGACCTCCAGGGAACGTTCTTCCCATTGGACACTTCTTTGGTTTTGTTTGAGGCTATGGGAGAATGAATCGCAACATCAGGTGCCCTTAAGGTATGCGACAAAAAAGAATGGCTCAAGTCGAGACAGGGTAGACCGAAAAACTCATTTTCCACGCGATTGCGATACTTAATCAAATTGGCACGCGACCTCATAACTTCGAGGATGTTTCGTCCTGCTCTTGCCAGATTCCGCGAAATCCACTTGAAGAAAATGCTACCAATAGTTTTACTACAACATATTTATTTACTCCATTTACAATCGCAGTTTCGAGCAAATTATATTCGAGGGTAGATATTTAAGATTATCTTGGAGCTCACGGTACCAGTTATTGACAGGACACTTTTGGCATTGCTTTCGATCATTTTTAGCAATTTAAATTCTGGAAATTATCTATCGCTGTAGCAATTAACGTCATTCACGAGCTCATCAATGAAGAAATAAGAAATTAAAGACACTTAAAATAATAATATATAAGATATAAGTAATAAATTAATTAAGCAAAATCTCATGGAATAAATCAAACAAAATTACGATTATTTACTTTGCCTAATGCGAAATATGAATTTTTTTGGCATTGAAACGAATTTTACTACATCAAGAAAGACTGAGACTGCATATGTCTCCCATTAACCACATGAACGAGCATCAAATATTACGCACACAGTGATAAAAAAAATTAATAAGGCGACATCCTTTTTAGCCTCCCTGCAACCGACCAATGATTAGATGCCAGTCTTTCACTTTATAAAGCACGCGGAAAGGGAGGCTTTCCCGCGGGAAGCTGCGGTACGCACCGGGCAAAGTCGGGCGTGATCCCACGTGATTCTACGTGGTAGGTACGCGCATAGGTCGAATTTAAATCAGATTCATTTTGCTGAATTTTCCCATGTCCTTCCGTTTTTCATTTCCTACCAGGAAAGCAATCGAAATTATTTTATTTAAAAAATCTCGAAAAAGGCTGGATACCAACAGAGTGGCCATATTTTAAATGTTATGGGTTATATAGTTTCATATTGATTAGTTTCAGGTGCTTTTCTTCCATATTTTCGATGCTGAAGAAATGTTGCTTTTCACACAGGATGCGAATCTGACGTGGTACACGGAAATCCCGGATGTGACCCCATGCTTCCTGAACACAGTATTGCTGTGGGTCCCATGCGGATGGCTCTGGGTCATGGCAGCGTTAGAAATCCACTACCTCTTCGCGAGCGTCGGGAAATACATCCCATGGACGAAGTTGAATGTGTCCAAGTTGGTACGTCCCCAGTTCAATTCATCAGTACTCACAAGCGAATCAGCTGTCATGTTAGAGCTTCGACGATAGAGATGAAATTGGACGCATAAAACATATCTGTGTCTAAAATATATTCAACACAATATCTACAAGTAGATGAGTTTAGCGTTCGTTCTCGAAAAATTGCAAGAACATGAAAAGGATATGTCTCCCATTCTTACACGAGGAATTCCCTCAGGCAGAAGGCAAGCGATCGAGTACAAAATCTCTTCCTTTGCAGCTTCTGGCCTCTGGGTTGTTGGTCCTTCATGCGGCGGATCTGGTCCGCGCAATTGCCTCGCATCGGTCTGCGCCTGTGTTCTACTTCACGCCTGTGATACTCGTTCTTACCATGGTGAGTTCGATCATTCCCTTCTCAAACTCATTCACCCCCGTGTCAAGATACCGGTACTTTCTTTTAATTTTCTTGTGTGACGCAAGTGTCAAATGATAGTTACGGATGCGCTGCATATTTCTGGCCGCAAAAAAAAGCACCTTGAGAAACATCCCTTACGAAAATGCCTTATAGGATTCCTATTTATTCCTTTAGAAATATATAGGAATCCTATAGGAGCCTAAAGGAATCCTTTAGGTTCCTATATGCCCCATAGAGTTCAGTTTGGGACCTATAGAGTTCCCTATAGAACCTATAGGGTTCCTCATAAGGCCTATTGGTTCCCTATAGGACCCAAAGGGTTCTGTATAGGACCAGTAGGGTTACCTATAAAACCTATAGGGTTCCCTATAGGACCTGTAGGGTTCGCTATAGGACCATTAGGATTCTCTATAGAACCTATATGGTTCCCTTTAGGGCCTATACGGAACCCTATAGGACCTATAAGACCTATAGGGTTCCCTATAGGGCTTATATGGAACCCTATAGGCCTATAGGGTTCTGGTTGAAGTTCTCCTATAGGCCACTAGATGGAAGTTTAGGGTTCTCGCATTTCACAAAGGGCACAAAAGCGCCCTCCCACTACCCAAGGAATCATCTCTCACAAGAGAGTTTTGTACGTCCCCAAATGTCTCGGCTTGCCTCATTGTAGCAATCAATAAACTTCGACAGTTCCTTATTTGTCATCCTCATCTTCCAGATAGAATCATGGAGTCCATGCAAGAAATATGCCCTTATTCCTTTTGAAAGCCACGTACGAAGTCTGAGTAGACTTTATCCAAATGGTATTTCAGTAAAGAGACGTGCTCGCAGGTTCTGTCGTCTATTTCCTTAGGTCGAGAGAAGAATATTACTTCTCTTTACCAAATGAAGCAGACGTGCAATCCTGCGACGAATGTGGGGTGGGGCCATTAATTATGCAGGCCCCCGCAGTACAGGTATTAATAATGCGTGTGTCCCTACCGTGAAAATACCGCTAATCGGTTTTTTATTTACACCGAAATGCTGCGCCAATATTAACCCTGGTCGCCTTTTCCGTCGTAATGCCTGTGTTTCGAAACCAAAAAATCCTCCCCGAATCCTATAGTCCTATAAGACCCTGTAGGGATCCTATAGGATCCTATAGGTTTTTCGTGTTTCAAAAACCTATAGGAAAGTCAAAATGTTTCCTATAAGAAATAACTATAGGTTTCCTATAGGACATTTCTGTAAGGGATATCTTCAAGAAACTAAATACCATTTATTTTTCCGAAAATCTCGCAGGTTAGAAAAGAAACAATCGCGAAAAATATTGTTTGGTCAACGTGCGATATCAGATCGTGTATAATTCCAGGAACTGAGATGATAATCACGGATTTCATGTTTCAGGCTCTTGTTTGCTTGCTCACGTACATGGAGAAGAGGAGAGGAATTCATACGTCGGGGATCTTCCTCATTTTCTGGGCGCTTCTTTTTCTCAGGGGATCCATATCTCTCTGGAGTCAAATTCTCCACATGTATCACGAGGTGACGTTAATAATTTCATTCGGGGAATTATGACACCCTATAATAAGGGGAATTTTCGATCGCAGAAGGACAGGAGCGGAGTGTCATTCGCCTTTGTGGCAGTCATGATAGAATTTCCACTCGTAACAGCTGAACTTTTCCTATATTGCTTCGCCGATGCAAGACCAATATATTCGAGGATCGCTGCCGTTTCCGAAGTGAGTGACTCCTTCCTTTCTCGATTGCAATTTGTGACTTGGTTCATTGCCAGTGGTGACGCTCTGCAGAATCCATCGCCGGAGAAGCACGCGTCTTTCTTGTCTCGGCTTGGGTTCTCGTGGTTCACGGGACTCATTCGGCTCGGGTGGAGACGTCCTCTGACTTTCAGCGATCAGTGGGACCTCGATCCCGAAGATGCATCGAAAAGAGTCGTTGAAACATTCGAGAGAAACGTTAAAGCGCAGGATGAATCGAGGGGCTCTCAAAGGTTCGTATACAAAATTGGTTTAAAAAAAAAAAAAGCTTCTTGAAGCGGGCATGTTGGATATGCTTCGCTGTCTTTTTCCATCGCTCTGCACTTCCTTGCGAATTGCCGGGGAAAAATTAAGGAAGCCGCTGTTAATGTATATCCACGCGCTGGTGCTTCCATAGGAGCACAACAGATGATGTGGGAGTGACCAAGCCCGAAAGGAGATTTTCAATCCTGCGTCCTTTGTGGAGGACACACGGAACCGCGTTACTCTTTACCGGATTCCTCATGTTCCTTGGAGACATGATAGGCTTCGCGAATCCGCTGCTGCTCCAGTGAGGCCACTTCCAAATTGTACAGTCACATCCATCCTCAGGATAATCTCTACGGAGGATGCCACTTCGTCTTCCTTTCCAGACAGATGGTCTCATTCGTGAACGGAAAGGCTCCTCTGTGGCAAGGCTGCTTCTTCGCACTCGGGTTGCTTATCGCTTCCACCCTGCAGGCCCTCCTCTACGCGCCGTACTTCCAGAAGTGCATGGTGATTGGGGTCCGAGCTGCAGCAGCCATCATTGCAGCTATCTACAAGAAGGTGGTCATCTCTACAAATCCACATATTTGATTGAGAATCATCATTGCGCATATTGATATTGACTTCATTACTTCCAGTCCCTGCGCTTGTCGCCCGCGGCTCGCAGGGAATCAACTGTCGGGGAGATGGTGAACTTGATATCAGTAGATGCAAAACGATACCAGGATATTTCTGTGGACTTGACCTTGTTCTTCACTCTTCCAATTCAACTTGGAATTTCATTCTATCTTCTCTGGGTTCAACTCGGTATTCCTTGTTACAATGAATAAATCATTTTATTTTCACGATTAGCGAATTTGGAAAATATTAGCCGTCGGAATAATCCAAACGTTGATGTTATTTGCAGGTCCCTCCCTCTTGGCTGGAATAGGAGTGATCGCCGTCGCAATTCCAATCAATAGTGTTATAGCTGCTCGCTTCCAGAAACTCCAAGTGCAGCAAATGAAAGAGCAGGATGAAAAAGTGAAACTCATGAGTGAAGTTCTCAATGGCATCAAGGTTCTGAACAAGATGCGACAATTTTGTTTATGCTTCACTTTTTAAAGATAGACAATAGTTTCATTGTTTTGTAGGGTGCTGAAGTTTTATGCGTGGGAGGTCCCATTCCAGGAGCGTATCATGGGCATACGAGAAAGGGAAATACGCTTGCTTCGGCAAAATGCGTACTTTTCCTCGATAACTTCATTCCTCTGGAATTGCACTCCGTTTCTGATAATCATTCAATTCGTCGTGGTCTCAGTGGTCGTTTTTATATTAATTTCCTTTCGTGAAATTCCTTCTTTCTTCTGACAAGTATGTTTGGCATCTCTTGCTACACTTGTGCTGATCGACTCGACCCACGTCCTCGATGCCTCCACTGCATTTGTGTCCTTGAGCCTTTTCAGAACTGTGCAGTTTCCTTTGACGTACTTGCCGTATCTCACGTCTGAGCTGATTCACGTAAGTATTTTCCCTGGCTTGGTGCATTGATGCTTGAATATCAAGTTTATTGGAAGCGGTCTTCTTTGCAGACCATTGTGTCCGTCAAAAGGATAAATAAGTTCATGAATGCACATGAATTAGATCCCAATAATGTATTGCGCGAAGGAAATCCAAGAACAGGTATGTGTTATTTGGAGTTGAATATTCAAATTGGAGTATCTTTAGTAGTCTTGACATATAAATTGATGGATATGAAATTTATTAAAAAAGCATGTGCTGTTTCGATCGAAAATGGAACGTTCACCTGGGCCAAGGATGAGCCACCTGTCCTTACGGACCTTCAACTGGAAATCCCAATGGGGCAGTTGGTTGCAGTAGTTGGACAAGTTGGTTCCGAAAATCCTCTCTGCTTTCAGCCTTCCTTGGCGACATGGAGAAGGTTTCGGGCCTCGTACACGTCAAGGTAGGCCTGGTTTCGATAACTTTCAGGTACAATATCCATCGCTTATTGTGATCACTGGTTATTCTTTATCAACATGATCATGTAATGAAATGGCGGAAACTAAAACCAAATCACCTTTTTCACGCATATGCTCATGCCATTTACGTGATCCCCGTCGCGGCATGGTGAGATTAAGAACCACAATCGTGTCCGACCGCTATCAGTAATGACCGAAGGTCATAAAGGGAATGAATATCATATCATAATCATACATAATATCATAATCTCTCCACGGGGCAGAGGAACACGTCACTCCTGACTGCAACCTGGAATATGAAAACCGTTGCTGTTGTACAGTTTTTAATTATTATTGAGAATCCCATAAATAATCGGAGAACATCCCAAGCATCCCGAGATCATGCCCTTCTTTTCATGCCCTTCGCTGTAAATTCCAAGCTGCGTTCACGGCGAATTCCGAAGCTGTCTTCGTCTTCTTTGAAGCAGCATTAATGACATGACCAATGTTGCTGGACTTCTCAGCATGACGGTGAAGTCGACATTGAAGAGTCCGTCTGAATCACCGATTTTCCATCCCTCAAAAAATTGTATAATATTTGAGTCAACCTGTAATGAAGTCTGATGACCTACATGGAAACATAGATTCCGCTGCCACCACTCAGATGATTTTTGGTAATTACTCCAATCATGAAAGACGATTTGAGAAATAATTTAGGAAAATTTGGATTTTCCTCGATCGGAAAAGAAACTCAAGAAAGAGAGAATCAAACAGTCCACGGAGAGTGTGAAATTGTTCCTTTCGTGTTTCTGAAGCCAATGTATCCTTTTTCAGGATTATCAGGATTATCATTTTAATGGGAGGGTCTCTGGGATAACATATAAAAAATACCTTAAGCTGCAGAGTTAAAAGTTACCAGTATTTCGATATTAAAACAGGGGGAGGTGGCATATGTCCCTCAAGAAGCCTGGATCCGCAATGCAACATTGAAGAGCAATGTTTTGTTTGGGAAAACATACGATGAGACAGTTTACAAGGAGATTCTTAAAGCCTGCGCCCTGGAACAGGATTTGGCCATATTGCCAGCTGGCGACATGACAGAAATTGGGGAGAAAGTATGTCGCTTCGGATCTTCCAGTTCAATGAAACACGGACTTTTACGCTCTGATATGTTACTTTAGGGCATTAATCTGAGTGGAGGACAGAAGCAGAGAGTGAGTCTGGCCAGGGCAGTCTACAGCGATGAGGATGTTTACCTCATGGATGACCCTCTCAGCGCTGTTGACAGTCACGTAGGAAAGCACCTCTTCCAACAAGTTATTGGGCCTGAAAGATTATTGAATAGGAAGGTTTAGATGTTTTTGCAAATTTGAAAGATGCCATTGAAGAAGCATCTTTACTGAATATGTATCTTTCTTCTCAGACACGAGTGCTTGTGACACACGGAATTACCCACCTGCCGCAAACTGACCTAATCATAATGATGAAAGATGGTAGAATAATAGAGGCAGGGGGATATCGGCAGTTGATTGAGAAGAAAGGAGCCTTCTATGATTTTATAATCCAGTTTCTCTCTCAAGAAGAAGGAGAAGATTCAGGTCTGCCTAAAGTATCATTGTCCGTCTTGCAATCATGGTTGTCTTGCCAAGAAATGTTCCCTGCCATTGTCCAGAAGACGAGTTGGAGGAAATTAAACACGTAGTCGAGATCGTCACGGGGAAGAAAATAATAGTCCGACGAAGATCAAGACATCAGTCAAAAGTTTCCGAGAGTGAAAGTGGGAGATCAGTACCGGATAGGTACGTCATCCTGAATGTCTTTGGTTCATATTTACATATCCTCGTCATATTTTATATGCTCCGTCCTGTTGTGAGATTCCAAAAGAAGAAGACAGAATATTACATCCTAATGGTGAAGGACGCCTCATTCAAGATGAAACGACAGAAAAAGGAAGGGTAGGGACAGTGGCATTTGCTCATCATTACTTTCAATTGCTTCCGAACTTAGTTACTCTTTCCATAATTCCTTTTGGGATGCATTTCTGTTCAGGTGAAGTAGTCGGTGTACCTGTACTTACTGAAGAGCATGGGCCTGTATTCGTCTTTGGTCATGATCCTCATGTATGGCATGAGTCAGGGACTTCTGGTCGGTTCAAATTTGTGGCTATCCAGATTGTCCGATCAGGCCTTTTTGAATGGTACAGTCAACGACTCAGAAAGGTACAAATATCTTGGAGTCTACACTGCACTTGGACTCTCCCACGGTGAGTCTCATCCATTCTTGTAGATGCCGGTTCCTTGCATGAAACAGTTTGAGTGGCGATTAAGGACCCAGTCGTCATCATAGCTGGTGTGTTTGCCCTGGCCGCCTTGATGATTTGGGTATTGGTTTGTGAGGCTGGGCGGAAACTTCATTGGCATGAAGTTTCCGCCCAGCCTCCGAAACGTCCTGAGAAACTCCCAAAAATTCTTCGATACGAATCCTGTCGGAAGAATTCTTAATCTATTTTCGCAGGATGTTTCAAGCGTGGACGAAGGCATTGCCCTATTCTTAGAAGACGTCCTCATCTCTGCCTTTGAGGTAAAGCTTGGAAGTCATAGCAAGGGATGATATTGCTATTGTGTGGAGATTGAGGGGACATTTTGAACCTTTTCTCCTTAGGTCGTTGGCGCCCTAATGATAAATATATACGCTACTCCATGGTTCCTTGTTGCCATCGGCCCTATCATCATTGTGTACTATTTTGTGCAGGTTAAGAAAGTTCCCAGAAAGAACTACTAATGCATTCAAGTTTTCAATTATTATCCATTCAATTTTTTGCAGAACATGTACGTCTCAACATCAAGGCAGCTGAAAAGGCTCGAATCAGTATCGCGATCCCTTATCTACTCGCATTTTGGAGAGACTGTGAATGGAATCTCCTCCATCCGAGCATACAGGAGAGAGGAACAGTTCATCCGAGAATCCGCGGATGCAGTCGACCATAATAATCAGCGTCAATATCCGGAAGTCACTGCTGCTAGGTACTGTATTTGTGGCATTCGCTACCTTTCGCTACCTAAAATACGGCTTCCATTGTTATTATTTGAATGCCCACATCATACCGTGTAAGACACTGTCGTGATCATAACATAATATTTCGTAAATGTGTCCTGAAGTGTTATGTTATATATCCCATATTGGAATCAATCTTACAATGTAATGCCAGAAAGACATTTTAATATTGAACTTACCGACTGATTAATACGCATTAGAAAGCATACCGGTATCAGTTGGTCTCGAAAATGTTGGTCATTGGTCATTTTTCGTGGTTTTTTCAAATGTCGAAACAAAATTAATCCAGGTAAAGCTTGACAAATTCGCAATATTTAGTCATAAATCAAAACCTGATGAAAATGTTTCTTTAATTAGCATATCTAAATGAAAAGAGAAATCCTTCTTTCATCAACCATTCCTCTTCATTACATCTGGTTGAGAGTCAGACTTGAAGTACTTGCAGGCGTTTAAACATTCATTGCGTCCCTTCTTGCGGTGTTTGGAAGGGGATCCTTGACCCCTGCCATGGCTGGTTTGTCCATCTCCTACGCAATGTCTGTCAGTTCCTTTCGTCGTTCCATCTAAAAATGACGCCAATAAGTTTGAACGGATGCCATTCACTGGAATATTGACTTCTAGGTTTCGAGAACTTTCAATTGGTTGGCGCGCAATGTGGCTGTGGTAAAAACAAACATTGTGTCGATGGAATGAATCAAAGAATATTCTGAGACACCAACTGAGGCCGCATGGGAAATCCCAGAAAAGAAGCCAAAGGAAGACTGGCCTCAAGAAGGAAATATTTCCTTCCTCGTCAATGTTGATGTACGTGTATTGCAGCCTCACAATGTTCTCTATTTCAGCCACCTGTGGCAGATTGATTGAGATCAGTGCATTTATTGACGCATCGCCTGCGTGGCAACTTTTCCACCTACGCGTCTCCTCATCTCTTAATGGGGCTAAAGCTATTCGCAGTCAATCTTTTACTCCGAGTCCCAAACTAGACAATGTGCATGGGACGCCATGAGCAGCAGACATTATTCCTAGCAAGGTGTGGTAGGAACACCGTGAACTCTCAATTGAAATCTGTAGTTTATTTAAAACACGCGCAAGGGCGAGGGGTGTTGGTTCCAGAAATCAACGAAGGAAACAATAGAAGAAGCAAAGCTTGTGGCTATGCAATCGATGAAGCTCTCCTGACAGACAACCGCAGTGGCCTATGGATCTGGTTTTTGTTGTCTGAATGTCTGCCTGCCATAAGCAGAAATCCTTCCTGAATCCCCACAGATTTGTAGTTGAAATTTCTCTTGAAGCCTACCTTCCCTTACAATATCTTTGATCAACAAGATGTTTTGGTAAACAGCAATACCTTGCACGGTCCCCGATATAAAAAATGTACTCATGCAATACTAAGAAACACTTTTCAACTTTTGTTGAAATACATAATTAGTTCTTTGTTCCTTCATACAAATTTACTTCATGTTACGCTTTCGCAATTACATAAATATGTGCAAATAAAAATGTATAAAGGGAAAAAGTGGCTATTTTGTTATTGAAAAGAAAGATTTAAGGGAAATTATTCATCACATTATGTCTTACTTATATTTTTCTTCCTTCGAAAACCCCTCACTCATTCTTATATTCCATGTATAAAGCAACTTAGAAGGAATTGTGAAAATCGCATCGTTGCCATATTCTTAAATGTTCTTTATCATGTCATTTCCTGTTCAAAGTCTGCATTTCAAATGCAGACTTGGCTATATGCGGTCAAGACAAATAAATAGAATAATGAACTCTTTTCTCTCAGGGCGAGGTGGCATACGTCTCTCAGGAAGCTTGGATTCGCAATGCTCCAATAAAGGACAATATATTATTTGGGAAAGCATATAACGAGGCTTTCTACATGGATATTGTGTCAGCCTGTGCTCTGGAAGAGGACCTGGCCACTTTTCCTGCTGGTGATATGACTGAAATTGGGGAAAAGTATTACATTTAACGGGAAAATCTCCGATGATCCACGGAACAGAGAATCTTCCACTCCGGCTTTTTTCACGAAGGGCATTAATCTGAGTGGAGGACAGAAGCAGAGAGTGAGTCTTGCCAGGGCAGTCTACAGCGATGCGGATGTTTACCTCATGGATGACCTTCTCAGCGCTGTTGACAGTGACGTGGGAAAGCACCTCTTCCAGCGAGTCATCGGTCCCCTGGGACTCCTCAAGAACAAAGTAGGTGTCGTCCAAGCTGAAATAGATGTTTTTAAGGTTTTGTATTCGTGTGAAGTTCTTGTTCACACAGACACGAGTACTTGTGACGCACGGAATTTCGCACCTCCCACAAATGGACCTAATCATCATGATGAAAGACGGCAAAATCGTAGAAACAGGAACTTATCGGAAGTTGGTTCAAGGAAAAGGAGCATTTTCGAATTTTGTCCTCCAGTTCCTTTCCGAAGAGGAAGGAGATGATTCGGAAGGTCCATGATGCCATCACCTTTTTGTTTTCGATGACTGTATTGTGGCAGAAAATTTATATGATGATGATCCGCATATAATGGCGTTCAAGATGAATTAGAAGAAATCAAACACGAAGTTGAGACTGTCACGGGACAAAATATTATTCCCAAGAAGAGAACAAGGAATCAATCAACACTTTCTGAGAGCGAACGGAAATCTCCATTCAGGCATGGCACCCATAATTTCATTCTAATTCAGTGTTATAATGCTCTGATGTACAGCTTCAATATTTTTATTATCTTGCACACATTTTGCTACCACATTTTGCTACTAGTGACAGATAAGGCGAAGAAAAAGAAGTGTCCACTCTAACAACTGCCGCAAATAATGGTCGGCTCATCGAGGAGGAAATGGCAGAGAAAGGGCGGGTAAGAAAATGAGAAGAATTTCATTTGTATTTCTATGTAAATTTCATAGTTCATCGATTGGGAATTCTTTTCAGGTGAAGTGGCGAGTGTATGCATACTTCCTGAAAAGCATGGGCCTCTATTCGTCCCTGGTATCGATTTTCATGTATGGAATCAGTGAAGGATTTCTGATGGGTTCTAACATGGCACTCTCCAGATGGCCCGATGAAGCTTCCCAGAATCGCTCCATGGAAGCATCTGAAAGAGATGCACACATTGGAGTGTACACGGCGCTTGGAGTCTGCTACGGTGAGTGTAATGAAGGAGGTTCCTTCGCTTACATCGAACTTCTTCTATGATATGTGATTCCGCACGCATTCATGGGCGTAGCTGGTACATTCGCCTTGGCCTCCGTCATGCTGTGGACTTTGGTTTGCGTGGCTGGGCGAAAACTTCATCGGAACTGCCTCCAAAATATCCTAAGAAACCATCTTAAATTCTTCGGTACGACTCCAACGGGACGGATTTTAAACAGATTCTCTCAGGATATTTCATGTGTGGGCGAAGGCATCACTCAACCCATGGAGGATGGAGTGAGTTGTGCATTTGAGGTAAGGAAATATGTGATTCAAAAGACGACATCAATTGTCTCCAGGATGACCATATTTGGTGGTATTTTGTTCCATTGCAGGTAATATGCGCCGTAATGGTGATTGCGTATGCTTTCCCTTGGTTCCTCGTCGCTGTTGTCCCCATCTTCACTGTTTACTACCTAGCCCAGGTAAATAAAATAAGAGAATTCTGATGAGAAAATGAACATTTCAATTTAAATTATCATTTCCCTGTCCATTTCCAGGACATATACGTCTCAACAGCACGACAACTCAGGCGACTTGAAGCTATCTGGCGATCCCCCATCTATTCCCATTTCACTCCGACTGTAGCCGGGATTTCCTCCATACCAGCATACAAACGAGAGGAACAGTTCATCAGAGAATCAGAGGAAGGAGTCGACCGCAATAATAAGTGCCAATATCCGCTAATCACATCCCTCAGGTGCATTCCCTTGAACCATTCATATCTTCTAAACGACTGTGACCGGATTTTCTTACATATTGCTACACTTTTTCTTGCAAAAAAAGGTTATTACCATTGATTAGCAATCACGTCCGCAAATTCTGCATCAAATCCCACAAAGATATTGCGCAGCCTTTTACTTCAGAGCCAATTTCTTTGAATTCTGTATTTAAAAAAATTGAAATCGCCAATGGAGTCGATATGCTTAGGTTTGAAGAGAGGAAGACAGTTGATATCTCTCATAATATTCCATTCATTATTGTACATTTTTCTTCACCATCTTTACCGGATTTACGGCTTAACAGAAGCCTGATGTATTATTAGTTTTGATGGAGTAATATTATTTTCGAAGCACCTGATTAATGAATTATTAGCACATCACCAAAAATGCCTCATAAAAGATTCAGAGATATTGGGAGAGATTTACTTTTTAGTTAATTTGAAAATCAGATTTTTTCATGAGTTTCTTATTCTCTATAGTTGGCTGAGGGTCCGACTTGAGGCACTGGGTGGCATTATAACATTAGTAGCGTCCCTCCTTGCCGTCTTTGGAAGAGATTCCTTGAGTCCTGCCCTTGCTGGTCTGTGTATCACCTACGCCATGTCTGTCAGTCCCTTTCACCGTCCCGCTATATGATGTCGACGATGAAGAATCAGATCTACATTTCCCAATCTGATATATAGGTTTCGAAACCGGTCAACTGGCTGGCACACATGATGGCTGAGGTAGAAACTAGCATTGTGGGTGTGGAAAGAATCGAAGAATACTGTGAGACACCAGTCGAGGCCCTGTGGGAGATCCCAGAGAAGAAGCCAAAGGATGACTGGCCTCAGGAAGGAACTATTTCCTTTCGAGAATACCAGACAAGATACCGAGACGGTCTGGAACTAGTTCTCAAAGGTGTCTCCATCGACATAAAAGGTGGAGAGAAGGTGAGCTCACGGAGACTCATGTCGAGTTTCGACATCATAAAAAGCTGGCAATATTTTATCTATAGAATGCTGACAATATTTATTAAATATTTATGCTGAAACTAAGAAAAAAATGGAAAAGACGCGATAAAGAATGGAGAAGGCAATGCTAAACGCAACCTCAGTAGCGCTTTTCTACACCCTTGATTGCGAAACATCATTGGACCAAACAAAGCAAATCATCGACGAAGTGCTTGGGCTGTGCTTGGTTACCAACAATAATCTGAGACATGACCTGACTGAGCCAGAGGAAGGCCAAACAATCTAGCCAAGAATGGCACAAAATTGGCAAAGTGCTTAGGTCTGTCTTGGCTGCCAACTATTGCCCAACATAGAAATATCACGTCGGCAAAATATTGCCTAATGAATCGCGCCTTAGATGACATTACATGATGCGATGATACATTCGAAGAGCCAAATCATTCCCTGCATGTATCAGATAAGGTGCACTTATAGTTGTGATCCACCCATTTGTGTTCTAGTGAGTACACAGATTCAAGGAGTACATTCAGAGAGTACACGGATTCAAACATGATATCACATCTGAACCTCAGGTTGAGATAGATCCAGTCTGAATTCTTTGGAAACAGAATAACACGGAAAGAATGTAAATACATTTCTACCTAAAAGACTCATGTGGAATTTGAACTTGTTTCGTTCCTGGAATCCATGAATCCATCTCGAATCTGGAGGTAACGAATATGAAATGCGGCTTTTATTGATTGCCTTCTTGAGACATGGCAAAACATACGGTGAAGTACTAAGTACTAAGGATGCTTATAGGGAAAGGAGGAAGGGTACTTCGGTGTTCTGTGCGAAAGTCGAGAACTATGCTGACAACTGGTGGTCTCGATGATAACTTCATTTCCCTGAAACTTTCAGGTGAAAGTTCGGCACATTGGATTGTCCCATCTGTTCGATATTGGATCGATGACGGTAGGGCAATATTGGGGAAACATTATTTCCCCAATATTTGCGGAGCATGGTATCGGCCAAGGTGTAGCCAACGTGCACAATTGTGGACCGGCCAAGAAATGGTGCTACCGTCGGGGGTGCCCGAATAAGAAAAATCACGACACCCTCCGCCAATGATGCACCGAATAATGGCTAACCAAGCTAGAACCATGAATGGGCCAAGCATGACTGCCAATGCCGATGAACTCCTGACGATGCCATGCAAAGGCCACCATTCGCCCAAGCTCTTTGGTGGTCTGGGCATGGCCCAGAAGCATTAGGAACCATTTTCTTTCTCTCATGTGTTACCCGCACTGCGTGAATTGGCTGTGGGAATGTTGATTTCATGTTTTCGGATCGGCACATGAATTGATCCATGAATTCATCGTTAATTCCTGATTCCACCAGGGGCACACGAGGAGCCTCTCCAAGCTTCTCGATCTCAGTGACACCAGTAAACAAGGCACATTTTGCACCAGAAGACCCGGAGTTCATTGCGTGAATCGCGTTCTATAAACATGAAGCATACACGCTTGGTAGCTTCAGTCAATATTTTACTAGGAGGCGGTTATGAACCTCTCGCAAGAACATTAATTAAAATTTAAATTATTGCTATTTCCTTGTTTTTTTTTAAAAAAGCCGTTTATGCACGCCTTTTACTAGTAATGCTGGTCCGATGTTTGCCATTTACTTCAGTTAGACTAGGAAAGTGGAATTAATCCGCAATAAAACTGGCTGGGTGGCTTCTGTAACAAAAAAGGAGCATAATATTCAGTACCATAAACAACCTTCATCCCGAAGCATAACATAACGAAATCCAGTCATATCATAATCCAGACGTTCGAGGAAGTAAGGCGTTTCTACATGACAGTAAAAATATGCTTAAGGGGAAAATAACGCTTCAGCAGTTAATGATGTCATTCACTTCTCACCATTATGACGTGCTAATTTCGATGATGAAATTTCCATCTTTGATTTCTTCCCACATCCCCGCCAGGTGGGTGTGGTGGGTCGAACAGGAGCAGGGAAGACTTCCCTCATTCTGGGGGTCTTCCGTGTCATCGAGAAGGCCGGGGGAGAGGTCACGATCGATGGCATTGACATCAGTCAAATAGGCTTGCATGACCTTCGCTCGAACCTCACGATAATCCCTCAGGTCGGAATAGAATGAACATACCACAGCGTTGCCGAAATTGCAGCTTGATTTATGCCGATAATATTGACTCGGATGAAGGACCCAGTGTTGTTCTCCGGAAGCCTCCGTACGAACGTTTGAGAAGCACACCGACGATGAAATATGGAGGACCCTGGAGCTATCGCACCTCAAGGCCTTTGCGAAGGAACTCCCACAAAGGCTTCGACATCCTGTGGCAGAGGGAGGACAGAACCTCAGCTATGCTGGTATAATAATACCTGGTAATTCTGTTATACTTTTTAATTCTTTGCTTCCTACACAGAAAAAAAATTCCCTCTCTCTCTTTTCCCTCGTAGTTTCAGCCAGAGGCAACTTATTTGTCTTGCGAGGGCTCTGCTGCGGAAGAGCAAAATCCTTGTTCTAGATGAAGCAACGGCTTCCGTGGACCTTGAAACGGACGAACTCATTCAAGTGAGCTGATGTTGTTAAACCCAATTCGTCGCTATGATGTTTCGCTCGTCATCGATGACGTTACCAAGTAGAATTTAATGATCATAACCAGCAAAAAGAAACAAATACAATTATTACCAACTTGTTCCTCGTTCTTTAACAGCCTCTCTTTCGCGAGAAGTAACTGGATTTTTTTCTCACAGAAATCGGAGTTGCAGCAAGTGAGTGCAATTTTCAGAGACGTCACGGTCTGGTCATGTACAATGATAAAGTATACCTCTATCAAACTCCCAGCGGAGAGTTCAAAACACTCCCATATAGTCACTATCGCATCCGGGAAGTATCTGAGGGTAAGGAAGGCCAAGAGGAAATGTGTTAACGAGAAGAAACTTGTTTTTCACCACTCTAAATAATTTTTTGCCTTATTCTCCCTCCCTCTCTCTCTCTCCCTATCTTGTAAGTCTTCATTTCTTGTGAGCCTGATTTTCTCTTTCTCGTTGTATATGTTCCCTTTCTCGCTTTCTTATAAGACTTTATTTCGCGTTTGCGGGATTTTCGTTTTCTTTGCGTTGCTGGTGATGATTTTTTTTTGACTGTTCGCGAAAGAAAATGTATCGCAAACTTTTTATCACTGTCTTCAAAAAATTTTCTGTAGGAATTGTTTCCAGTTGCTAGCTCATCACATGTATTTCCTTTCTCTCTCCCACTCTTCCTCTCTCCATCTCTAGTAAAACTTCATATCGCATTTGCGAGATTTTTCATTTACCATGCACATGATGTGAATTTTTTATTGTCTGCTAGCGAAAGAAAATTGAATCGCTGTGAAAATAGTTTTTTCAGCGCTGTCTTCCAAATAAATTTATATGAAAGTTTTCCAGCTGTTACTTTTCTTATGGTGGAATTTTGCGCCTCCTTTTGCTCAAAGGCGAAACGACTCTTTCATCCTTTAAATTTACAGAGATATTCCTCTCGATGTCATTTCCGCTACAATCCGAGACGTGGACACACACGCACACACACATTCACACTTTAACGGAGAGCGAACATGGAAATAAATTTGACAGAGAAAGATATTGATTTTCACCCCAGTAGTAATGTGATTCTCGTTGGGAATTCCGGTACGGGTAAGTCGTTCTTTATAAAATCCTACTTGAACCATCGTACGCAACCATCAACGTTAAATCGCTTGATAATCTGTTACGCACAATATCAAAAGATCTATGAGGAGATGAAAGCAGCTGCATTTCTTCATATTACCTCTAGTTGTCGAGCATTTAGCATCTCTTCTGTAGGACATGAGAAAGTTCGTATTGCTCCCCGAAATCATCTACAGACAAATCGTAGCCGATGATAACGTGAAAGAAGCACACCTAGAGGATATGAACAGAGAGAAATCGCCGCTGTCGCTGTCGCTGCATAGAGATGGACTCGCAAGAGGGCACAAGACCTTTCATTGTATCTTAATCAAATCTCACCAGAGGAGTTGAAGTGGGGAGAGGATGGATGTGTCACGATACGCAACAATAACCTCCAAAATTCGAATATTTTTGATTATATATCCTTCTTGGTAAATCCTTTAAGTAAAAACTCTCCTCCACATATTGAGCTATTTCTAAAATTTTTGCTTGAAAAAAATTGCCCAAAAATACTCATTCACAACGCGCAGGCAAAAGAGTTCATGAACAATATGAACTCTGCAAAGAAAAAAGAGAACAGGCAAGAAATAGCCACAACTACGATGGTGAAACATGAGGAACCAAGAGTAATTTGGCATAATTATTGAGACAATTTACCGGAGCACAAGACAAATCGTAGCCGATGATAACGTGAAAGAAGCACACCTAGAGGATATGAACAGAGAGAAATCGCCGTTGTCGCCGTCGCTGCATAGAGATGGACTCCCATGCTACGGAGTTCCCAACCGTTATCTCAAGAGGGCACAATACCTTTCATTGTATCTTACTCAAATCTCACCAGACGAGTTGAAGTGGGGAGAGGATGGATGTGTCACGATACGCAACAATAACCTCCAAAATTCTAATATTTTTTATTATATATCCTTCTTGTTAAATCCTTTAAGTAAAAACTCTCCTCCACATATTGAGCTGTTTCTAAAATTTTTGCTTAAAAAAATTGCCCAAAAATACTCATTCACAACGCGCAAGCAAAAGAGTTCATGAACAATATGAGCTCTTCAAAGAAAAAAGAGAACAGGCAAGAAATAGCCACAACTACGATGGTGAAACATGAGGAACCAAGAGTAATTTGGCATAATTATTGAGAGGATTTACCGGAGCACGTTTACAATGAGCAAGTCGAGCAGAGGTCATTTAAAAACGACAACTGCATCCACTTGTTGTCACAGTTCCGTTCGTCAGTGCCAACTGACGAGTCAGCGGACACATTCAATTGTGAGGATGAAGGGAATATTTTTTAGCTCCTGTTCTTTTGCTGTGCGCGGAAAGAGACTAGCACGAGAAATTTCTCTTTTGCGTCTGTCTGGAGACTCAACGTTCATCATGACGTTCATCATCGAGATTCCATATCCATGGCACAGCTTGACGCCCAGGGAGCAAAACCTGGTGCTCGTGCATGAGCAGAGCCTCGCTGGCCTTCCGTACGAGAGCCCCTGGATAAGGGAGATGCCCTGTCGCTATCTCAAACCGATGTTATCATTCATCATGAACGGTATCACAGATGGCGTATTTACTTGGGGAAACGAGGATGCTGTACTCCTTCGACATTTGATAGGACGTGAAGCTTGCGACATTCGCTCGTTCCTGTCACCAGCAGAAATTGCGCAAATAGAAACCATCTGGACTGAACCGTGCAAGATGCATCTTCGGATTGGATATTCCCAGAACGAATGTTCCTTGCGTCGGGCGAGGGTCATTCAGGAAGTGCTCCGCAATGCGCCCAACCTTCTCTCGAGAATCGAATAACAGGAAATGGATTGGGAGACGAGTCTCAGCAAGATGAATGACGTCGACGAGGTGGCAATGTTAGAAAAACAGTGGAGCACGTTTATCTCGTCGATGTCGGAGATCCAGGATGTACCTGCTGTCTTAGAGACCTGAATCGTGTCCTTGCATATCTTTACAACAATAAATGCATATATATGTGTTGTCCCATGACCCTTGCGTTTCATTTCTGTCAGTGAGAGGCATGGATCTACAAGGTACAGAGACGTATCTCAACCTTCTATCTGAGAGACAATCCTGGAGAACTAAAGTGCAAGCTTTCTCCTCCGATCGTCCTTCATGCGTCTCTGCCTTCAGAGATCGGAATTACGGAAATCGAAACGAGTGATAAATTCCTTGTCCTCTCCTCCCGCTATGGCGAGAACAATCTGAGAATCTCTTCGAGATCGAGGGGACAGCATACCGATTCTTCCATCGACTGTCGTTATGACTCGGATGTGAACGTTCTTATTGGACAGATTAACGAGAGTCTGAAAAATCAGTCCTCTTACAAAGAAAATGCAATGGGCAAATTTGAGTATCTGCGAAGAGTGAATCGTGTCAGATTGACATACTTTAAGACATACGTGCATGATCATGATGATGCAATAACATTTGGAAGCAATATTGCTCGAGTTCTGGGATTTGTAGCTGGCAAAGAATATGCTTGTCAAGAGGAACACTTGGCAGAACATGCCCCGGATTTTCAGTCTAGCTTTAAACTCACATGCAACATTTCCGCACCAGTCTATATCAATGGAAAGATCAGCCCTTCACTACGTCTCATTTCTCCCTCTGAGTTTGGGAAAATGGTCCGGTTCAATCCGATATATTACAGACCTGTCGCCGTGAAAGTAATTGAGGATGTATATATTCGAATCGTTGATCAAGATGAGAGGATGGTTCTTTTCCCACCTAATTCGTTTTCTCGTATTGCACTGCACTTGCGTTTAACCACTTTCTAATGTTCATGGCTAGAAAATATCATCCTGAAATCCCCACATTTTCCCGGAAATAAATGAGGGAGTGGTAATGCTCGAGTTCTGGGATTTGTGGCTGGCAAAGAAGATGCTTGTCAAGAGGAACACTTGGCAGAAAATGCACCGGATTTTCAGTCTACCTTTAAACTCACATGCAACATTTCCGCACCAGTCTATATCAATGGAAAGATCAGCCCTTCACTACGTGTCATTTCTCCCTCTGAGTTTGGGAAAAAGGTCCGTTTCAATCCGGTATATTACAGACCTGTCGCCGTGAAAGTAATTGAAGATTTCCACATTCGAATCGTTGATCAGGATGAGAGGATGATACTTTTCCCACCTAATTCGTTTTCTCGTATTGCACTGCACTTGCGTTTAACCACTTTCTAATGTTCATGGCCAGAAAATATCATCCTGAATTCCCCACATTTTCCCGGAAATAGATGAGGGAGTGGTATTCGGTTTAACCCTCATTTCCTGTCTATCCATGTCAGTGTCAACGGTAACGATCGATGGGATAACGATGTACAGCGTGAACCTCGATGCCGAAACGAATGCCTTCACACAACCCTACCTTGTGACACTGGATGCCATAGGAAATGCCAATATGGAATTAGATTTCAAGTCCTATGGAACTCGTCGTTTCATAATTTGTTTTCGACTTGAGTTCGAACCACAATGGCGATCTGGCACACCCAGAGCAGCCTCTATTTAGAACCGGCTACCTAAAGTTGGGCATGTCCTTTGCAAAAGCTTTAGAAAATAACCTGGTTCTAACACTCATGGGTTACTTTGATACACATATCGAGGTGACCAGAAACCGACAGAGCAGCCTCTATTTAGAACCGGCTACCTAAAGTTGGGCATGTCCTTTGCAAAAGCTTTAGAAAATAACCTGGTTTTAACACTCATGGGTTACTTTGATACACATATCGAGGTGACCAGAAACCGACAAGTGTTTACGAGATTTCCTCTTTGAACATCTGCTCAGAGTATAAATGGGGAAATCTCGCAGTGAAGTCCTGCAAAATGGATTCGCGCACGATCGATGCAGTTTTGAGACACCATCCTGCTTGTTTGGGAAAATATCACGGGACCTATGCATCCGATCAATTGGAAAAACTATCCTTCTCAAACTTCCCAGCATGTATCACTTCCAACTGTTGCAGTCGAGAGAAACGTGGGCGACATTTCGTTGCAATGTTCCTCGAGAAAAAGGGTCATGTAGAGTTTTTTGATAGCCTCGGTCGGTTTCCAGGATTTTATGGGCATGCCTTTGAAAGATTCGTGAGCGAGCATGGGGAAAAATCGGCTGTCTACAACGACGTTCAAGTTCAGAGCTCAAGCGCAAAAACATGTGGGGTTCACGTCATTTTCTACCTCATCCATCGATGTCTCGACCACAACATGAAAGAGATTTATCCTCCTCATCTTCCCCCATCATTTCATGACACAATTGTGAATCGTTTTTTGCTGACACTCACTTAGGAATGAATAAATTATAAATCGCATACATGCAGTTTCATTTAGAAATCCCGGATGTGAACTTGCCTCTGAGTCCTGCAGTGAGCAGGGTTAACACATTGTCTGGTTCGCACATTAGACTGATGGAAATGGTCATGGACTGGTTCGCACATCGTTAGGCTAATGGGAATAGTCATGGAGTAAATGTTTTCCTTCCATTTCCCCATAGCTGTCAACATATGCTGATTTTGAAAAAGTAAAAGCCATAATCACTATTTTGAAAAGCAAAAAGCCATAAATACATCACTTCGTAGCGATTTTCACTCTGTCAGTTTCTCACTTCCTTTTTCTGCGTGGTCTTGTCTCTTCTACAACATACTCCTGAGAACCGTAAGTTTGCAAAGATTCGAATACTCCTATTACTTACTGGGAGCTTTCTAATCTCAACTTTCATATTTCCCTTTCCATAGGTGATGCTCTTCCTCACTTATATTTTGAAATTTGAAAATCTATCAGATAGAAATACATTTGAGCTATGGTTAAAAGATTGTGTCGGGGGTGTTGTGGATGTAGTGAAGGCTGAAAGAGAGGTGACCTTATTTCTGCGCCCCTCTGGGGCCACAGTTGGGCTCAAGAGAGAGATAATAGTTGCATGGGTAAGGAATATCCCATGCAAAATTTTCACCTGGGTAGGTGATGGTGAACTGAAGAAATGCTTTTGTCTGCTGTGAAGACTGCAGAAGAAATGCAAGCAAATTAGTAAGCTCATCACGAATCTCTTCCCAAATTCCATTCCACATTTGAAATAATTAATATACCTTTCATTTACAGTTATGATGAAGATTGGGATGTTCCAGAGGAAGAGGGAGGAGGAAAAAGTTTTTAAAATTAAATTAATTCCCCCTTCATTCCACTGTTCCTTCATGAATAAAAAAAATCAGAGTAATCTACCATTGATATTCACTTTAAAAAAATACAAATTCGTCACAAATGTAACCAAAGATGTGTTTAACACATCCTGTCTTTCACGTAGAGACACTCATGGCCAGCGTCATTCAAGCTTTCTCCCGTGACAGCTTTTTCAGATCTTAGATCATTTATTCATGCTTCTATTCTTTACTAGGATCATGTACGTCATCAGGGTGCACTCTGCAGAGGAGATATATGATGGTGCTGTTATCAGTACTGGCGCATGTGAAATTAGAGGTGACTTCTCCACATACTATCGTACTCAAACTCGAAGGAGATAATCGACTCCGGAAGAAGACCATTGAAGAGAAACTCGGGAGCCCACGTTCGTCCGTGAGATGGCATGCAGACGACGCGGACATCGAAAAATGTATCAAGACGGAGGAAGTCCGAGCTAAATATAATGTTGTCTGGTAATACCATTCCATACCTCATACAATTTTTAAAAATCCCTGTATGCATTTTTCATCAGAGACACACGCATTCTTTCCATCCATATTAGTTAACTATTTCACTGAAATAATATTTTGGTATGTTCCCCGCTGTATATTCTTCTCATTCTCTTCACAGGAACGATAGAGGCTGAGGAGAAATCATCAGAGACACACGCATTCTTTCCATCCATATTAGTTAACTATTTCACTGAAATAATATTTTGGTATGTTCCTCGCTGTATATTCTTCTCATTCTCTTCACAGAAACGATAGAGGCTGAAGAGAATCAATTTTCCCAGACCCCTGCTCCTGTTCCGAGTACATGACTTCATATCCCTTCAAAAGTTCTTCCGCTCTCAAAAACTCACGTTTGGATTGCTTACATTCACATCGCAACCATCATTATCAATATATTTCAATACTTTCCCTTGTTCTTCGTATATCGTGTCTGTTGAGGTAGGGATTGGCAATGAGTGAATTGCAATTAAGGTTCCTTTTCCATCAACGCATATTTTCTAGTCTCATTTGGTTGCTCCCCCTCATCCACGTATCTGAGAGACGTGATGGGAGGGGAGTTGGAGAGAGTTCCTCATGCGACACAGAATCCTTGACCGTCAGGGGCCGAGGCTGTAAAAGCAGAAGAGCGTGACAGAAGAAACCACCACAATCATTACTCATAGGAGATAATGTGTCCAAACACGTTGGCGTAATCGATCCTTCCATCCGACCCT
>CAJPEV010000509.1:0-16812 GCA_905338385.1 Darwinula stevensoni
AGCATCTGCTGGAGACATTGCTCCTATCATCATCGTTCCGATGATCGAGAAAGTATTTATCTTCTAACATAAGGGCGAATCGGACATTATACCTCACCTCAAGCTTCTCTCGAACTCGGTTTTCTTTTCCACTACATGCAAGACTCATTTGGAAATCATCGGACGAGACGAAATATTGAGGAATTTTAGAACGGCCGAAGAGAGAGAAGATCGGCTCCGGCGCCCAAGCATGAAAATCCCTCTCGACCCATTAATACCCTGTGCTCAGAACAGAAGGATGATTGATGGCAGATGACAGGTATCAATGTCCTGGCTCGGCGCCAAAAAGGATCTGGGTCTATTATTCAGCATTTTTTAAATCTGTTTGCGCTGGCGGGCTTGTGCTTGGACCCGTTACTTCCCCGAGTTTTTTTTTTCCCCTCCTTTTGGACGTCATAAAGTAACTCAATTTGTTCACCTCCACTTTGATCGCTTCACGTGGCCCAATATGGACGCGATGAGTTGTGAATATCAAATATCTGGGTTCTATTCCTTAGAACCGTTAGATTTTTTTTGTAGCGCTAACGCGATTCTTGTTCCGCAGCTAGAGCGGCGAGGAGAAATGGAACGATTTAATCGTGTTGCGAAACGTTTAATGCGAGACTATAGATAATGTCCGAGCTTTGATTCATTGAACGTCTAGCAGTACTTAAAAGAAATTATCCAGGGCGGAGTCCAGCGCCGAGCCCCCTTTCGACGACCGCTGGGAACGGGAGGAGTTTGGGGCGTGGGAGGGGAGGACGATTGCTGCATGCGGCAGTCGCGATTGCTGCATGCGGCAGTCGCGATTGCTGCATGCGGCAGTCGCGATTGCTGCATGAGGCAGTCGGCTGCTGCATGAGGCAGTCGGCTGCTGCATGAGGCAGTCGGCTGCTGCATGAGGCAGTCGGCTGCTGCATGAGGCAGTCGCGACTGTTGCATGCGGTTGGTTCTTGGGTGAACGAATGCTACTGCGAAGGACTGTGAGTGCTTTTTTTCTGAGGGAGGAGGAGGCCGTTAAGAAGACTGAGAAGCGGTACTGGAACATAATAACCGATTCGAGAAAAAAAAAGCTCGCTCGCTGGAAGCAGTGAGCGGGACGGAGCCATCCATTCTGCCTTCATCGCTCTCCCGAGTCTCGTGGAGCCTTCGCGTGTCGTATGCCGCACGGCGACGTGGGATCCGACGTGGGATCCGCCGTTCCGCGGGATTCCGAGCGTCGAAGGGGGGAAGATGGGGCTTGGCAACTCGGCCTCGTCAGATGTGGGAGCGGGGCGGGTGGAGACGAGGTAGCTGGGTCCGGCCTCGGATCTTCCGCCTCGCCACCCACCGGCACGCTTCCGGCTGGAGCTTGAAGGAAAATCGTGCCGATGCTGCTGTGGGCTGCGTCTGACTGATGACCGTGGAGTCTACTTTCCCCGTGACGAAATTCGTTTGCGCTCGTGCCAGCGTTCGGGGAATCGCGAGAGGGAGGAATCCGGAGGCATCGACCCGAAAGCGTGGGGCCGGATCGGGGTGAAAGGGATGACCGGAGGCCGGATGTCCATCGAAGAGAATCGAGACGTCAGTCGATTGTAGACTTGCACTCGAATGCCACCGGGCCCGATTGGTATGTGGGCTCACGTGGGCGACATGCAAATGTTACGGTTCGGTTTCGGTCGAGATGGCATCACGAACAATATAATCGCGAATTTTCCATTTCCAAGCGGTGATCCTCCGGCTTTCTTGGCTCCTAACTCTTTCCTATTCGTTCCATTCACCGTGTTATTTTGTGCTGCTAATGGTCCTTTAGAAAGCGAGGAGAGAAGAATTTCACCCCTGCTAATTTTTAGCCGTTTTAGGCGCCTAGCAGGCGCTAGGCGCTTCACGGCGATGTCTCGACTTTCCAGACAGATGGTAAAATGATAGTGGTTCGCTCCGTTATCTGCTTTACGTGAGAATTTCACGTAACACTTCGCGTTGCTGCGAGCATGATCGTTTTAATAGATACATTAAAGAGGTTAAAGAGTACGTCACGCTTCTTATTTCTCGAATCTACCCCCAACCTTTCCTTTCCCCTTTGCATCCTCGATTCCTCTCAACGCACGTCTCCACGCAATCCGCACCAACGACACGCAACCCCCCCCCCCCCCCCCCCCCCCCCCAGCGATGACAGGTGGAACAGAGACTCCATCCAGGCGAAGAAACCCCATTATTTCCAGTAAGGCGAAAGGAGGAGGAAGTGCATTCACACCTGCGAACCCGCCTGCATCCTCCCGCAGAGGGCGCTCCGAGCGCGGCGGAATCCGGGAAGGGGGTCAGGACCTGGAAAATCCGTCGAGTGTACGTGCGGGATTTAACCCTTTCGGGCACGAATTATCTCCCTTTTTTTTACGCTCTTTTTCACGGCGTTTAATCTCACCCGATGTGTTCTAATCTCTAATCTCAACTCTAGCTTTGATATATTTTCCACCACAATATCGGCTGTAGTTAAGAAGCGAACCGGTTACCGTGGTTACCTATGCGTGGTTACCTATGCGTGGTTACCTATGCGTGGTTACCTATGTGTGGTTACCTATGCGTAGACGATGGATGGGAGGATGGAAGACTCATGAATGAATTTGTCGGGGAAATATGCGGAGAGAAAATTTAAAACAGTTTCCCGTACCGTTGCCCGATCGGGCATGGGGTGAGCGAAAGGGCTAAAGAGGATCGAGGAAAAAAAACGTGAGAGTCACGTCAATCCCCGACAGGACGTGACGTGAAAAGCAGGGGGCCCAAGGGGGGGGGGGGGGGCAAGATGTCGACGTGACAGGTCCCGGCGATCGCAACCTATCCTTAGCCCTATCGTGCCGTGATGCGTTGCCCCCATTTCCCTGACGAGGGTCAGTGCCCCGTGTGGGATGGCGACGGCAATTTCTTTTCATGTGACAGTCGTAGTTCATTTTCTTGACCTTTCCTTTCGACGAACTATTTAATGCGACGTAAATAAGATTTACTATCACCTGGATTCATCTCCGAGGGTCTCGTCGAATTTAGAACCAGTCTATAAAAAAAAATGACTAAAAGGCAATGATGCTGTCAGAATTGATGATCAGTTTGAAGATGCCTGTGTGGGGTTTACCCTTCGAGGGTTGACCCTTCGAGGGTTGACCCTTCGAGGGTCGACCCTTCAAAAAACAGTTCCGAGACGGATCTAGCAATTTCGAGAGGGACAGACCCTTCTTCCTCTTTAGAAAAAAAAATTCTCCCAACCCAAGTCCAGGTCCAGGTCCAGGTCCAGGTCCAGGTCCAGGTCCAGGTCCAGGTCCAGGTCCAGGTCCAGGTCCAGGTCCAGTCCAAGAAGTCTTGGGTAAATTCCAGCCTTCCACACCCACATTGTCTCGCGGAAGGAACGGGAGAATGCGGGGGAGTGGGTGGGCAGGTATTCATAAAGCTTTATAAACGGGAGGGGAGGGGGTGGAGGGGGGGGGGGGAGGAACATCAAGTACCCTTGTAGAGTAAAAGGAATTGAGGCTTGCACGAAATGCATAATGGATTTCGTAGAGCATTGATGAGCGTGCAGTGAAATGCATGCCGTGGACCCATGTGGGAGGCCGCATCCGGAGTGACGCATTTCGTGCACGGAGTATCTTTCACTTTACAAATGGTGAATGGACAGTTCGAGGATTGAAACAGTCGGATTTGGGCGGTGATTGGAAATTCGGTGTGCGGAGTGGCGAATGTGACGAAATGCCTGGAAATTTCTTTCGATGTTCGGCTTAGAACGTCGCTCGAATGCGGGGAAGGTGGCTCGTTCTCTTCGCAATTAAGCTGGTTTAAGATCATCAGTTTGCATTTCCATCTTATCGATGTTTGTTGCGCGTGTGGTACTCATAAAATTAAGAGCAAAATGACTCTTTATTTCATGAAAAAAATATTATCATGGGCTAGAGATCTGAAACTTTTGCATAAAATGCCACATCCCCAAATTTATCTGAATTTGATTTGATGATGAAAAAATTCCGAGGTCAGATGGTAAACATTTTTCGTCTCTCGGATCTCTGCAATGGCGGAATAACAGAGAACAGACGCGACCTAATTGAGGAAATCATTATCGTGATTCTTCGTACAGCATGGCGACTTCTGTTTCAGAAAAAAAGATTCAGCTTAGAGAAGCAGATTCCACGGGGATGTTAATTTGTCGGAGATCTAAGACGTTTTCCATCGCTCTGCCCTTTCTTCACTACGCCAAAGGGCAACTTCCAAAACTTTGGCGTGCTTCGTGTTCCGAAATTTTTGAGGCGATCGATGGGAAAAAATATGAGTGCGTCCCGTATTGCACGTATCCACATGCAGAGAACTTTCGAGATTTGACTCGTCCAACATTTGTACTTCGGATGAAATTAATTCCACTCCAGTGAGCATCGATAATGGGTCGCTCAGGGGCTGACAGGCAGATATATGCCATCGTAACCCGCTGAGGACAGGCTGCGATCTGAAAAAAAATGAAGCAGGAAGACCGGCGGAATTCAAAAGCATACTAAAAACAATAGAATCGCAGTTCAGTGGAATTCTTAAGAGTGGAAGCGACCGTGACGTCATCTGTGAGGAACCGAGAGGTCAGAGGGATTCGTACCCGACACGATAGAGGGCGTACGCTCTCGCGCGCCTGAGGATCGTGCCCGATCATGCCCCATTCCGGCTTCGCCACTCGTCAGTGCACAAGCTCGTCGTTAGGCTTCCGCTTCGTGAATGAGGCCTCGAATGCGATCGGTTGGGTGTCTGCGTCTAGTTGGGGGGTGCTGCTCTCCGAACGGCATGTTTGTACCGTTGAAAGTGTCTGAGAAATGTTTCTAATCCGAAATCTTTCTGAAGCATCTACGGATGTTAATTTATTGAAAGTGATTTGGGGATATGAGTAAACTCCGTAAGAGCAGCGTCGCTTTGAGTCGTCTGGCACTCCCTCCGCGTCTCACGGACGGTCGAGACGTATCTCTATGCATGTATCCTCTTGTATTCTCTTCTGCTTTCGTCATGGGATCGCCCGATGTTCGACCTGTACCGTAGTTTTAACGGTTCACTCGAGGAGGCTCGCCATTGAATTTCATTTCACTTAGCTTGTTGCTTATCGGGCTCTTGGTTTCATAGGCGATCGGTTATCGGTGTTTTAATTTTAATTTTATTCACCTGCGTATATTCTCTCTTGCGCCGAAGAAGACGGAGGGCGGGCGGTGCTGCCTCATTGCAAAGGTCGGCTCGAGATAGGACTGCGCTTTTCTCTATTAAAAAAGCGCCATATTTTCTTCTATCAATCAGTTGAACGAATTTTGCGACAGTTGAGTTTCTTCCAGACGTCGGGCCATCGACCTCGCGTCTTATCTACAGGAAGAAATCGCTTGGAGGCGGCGTTTCTAAGGCGTGAATTCCGTGTATTTCAAACGCAATACGTTTCATTGCAGGTCTATGGCATCCCGACGCGAAGGCGACATTCAAGAACGAGGGCGATCTGTCGAGGGAGAGTCGCAAGATTCTCGATGAGCTTTACAAGGCTTACTGGGACGATTCAATGGATGCACGAAACTCCTGGGAGCCTTCAGAGCGGCGTGGCGACGCGAAATGACTGATTCGCGAGTTGATGGGGGTTTTTTTCGTTCCATCGTGACCGGTTCGCATCTCCGAATTCTCCTGGATTTCTGGATTCTCTCTCGACAGATCGCCCGCATTCTTCGAGGTCGCTTTCGGGTGCGGGCCGAGGAATATTTTCGAATGACACCCATCATTCTCATCTAGGGAACAAAGCCCTGTATTACCACTTGTCACATTCGTTGATCACACAAATCTGCGGGGGGGGGGGGGGGGGAAAAAAAGGAGNGGGGGGGGGACAAGAAGCACGAAACTGTTACTGTTTCGTTCACGAAAGATAGGTGCTAGTGACGGAGTGAACAGATTTCTTCTGAAAAATGCTCCACTACGCAGGTACGGGAATTTTGCTGGTGAGAATTGGCAAGACGTGAAATTTGCTTTTTCAACTGCAACTTCCTCGTAGTAGATGGAATGAAAATCTGTCTAGGTGTGGTCCACAACGACCCCACAGCACGAAAACAATTGACTGCAAAAAATTGAAATGTTATACAATTTCGACGTTCAAATTTTCATGGCAATATAACTTACGAAACTTTTTTGGATACAGCCTCAATCATAAAATACGTAAGATAAGCTATTACAGAGCTTTCCAGACGTCATACTCCTCGAGACACAGCAGAGATTTGAGGAGCTGGGAAAACTGGAAATTCGGATCTTAGAGGACCTGTAACGAGAGAACCAGATTTAAAAATGCCGGTTTTGGGTTTCTGAGGTTTCCCATCTACGGTATTCGCCACGATTTTTCTGTAAAGAGCCGCAACAGGTTTGCCACTTTTCCCTTCAAATTTGTTGGCTCATCACTTCGCAACAATTGCATGGCGATTATATGGTAATTGTATGGTAATGGTAATTGCAAGAGGGGCTTGTCCGTGCCGAGTGATCCGGAGAAAATTCCTTCGAAAATAATTTCAACAAATTTGTGTGCATTGCATTCCATACAAAAGTTCATGACCTCTAGTCACTCAAGGTGCAAGTAAATTTGAATATTATTTCAAAATAGCGAAATAATTTATTCGTTTCTATCTTATCAAGGAGTACCACTTGAATGATAGTCATTTATATGATTGAAACGCAAAAAGATCTCTCATAACACCTGGATGCCATCTTGGGATGATCTCGGCTGAGCTCGGGAGTGAAAATATGTCGTCGATTTTTCAAATTTGAATGATGATCTGGGTTGAACAGCAAACAGCTGAAGAGAAACGAGCAGACTTACTCGTATTTGCAAATAACTTTCGGAACATGACACATTCGACGATGTCGCAAAAAAAGTATTTCTTAATTCTGTAACTACCGTTCTGATACAAAAATTTAGCCATTTGTGTTGGTTGTGATTTTGAAAAGTTCGATCCTTGATGTATTTTCATGAAGATGTGATAGTATTTTGAAGAGATTCTTTGGGAACTAAAAGATGAAAAAGAGATAAACGTATGACCATCTGGGTTCTAGTAGTTACAGGGTTAACTGATATTAAAATTAACCCTTCAAACCCTTTCAGGTTTTGCCTTACCCTGTGAAAAATGAGGTAAAACTAAAATGATGGGCTTCCATACATCACAGAAATCCGAAAACAAAAGCGAGTGACTTGTTCTTAGGGGTTCATTAAATTTCACATCCGACATTTTTCTTCATTCAAAGACACAGCTTCAGGAAAATAAATTATGCGGGACTTTTAATGAAAATCTCTGTCATTGCTCAAGGGTGATTGTTGCCACCTTTATAAGTCAATTCATCATTTCGAATGTTGTGTATAAAAAGTATACCTTAAGTATAAAAAAAAATTCTGGAAAATAGGACGCTGAACCCGTCTGGAATACAAGCACGACTTATCCGCAAGAACTTATCAATGAAGCGCTTTCAGCTGACGTCATGAGGCAGAAAGAATTTATGGGAAAAAGCTTGCATTTTCTTCCCAGCATCATATCTCATTTAGAATGAGACTCAGAACCCGTATCTTTGACTGAAAAAATAACATGCTTTTCTAATATTTTTCCGCCCCCAAGACATTCTCGACAAACCGAAAAATCTACAGAGCCTGGCCACCCGAGTTTAATTTGCGTCCATCAAAATGATTCCATCCTCCTTTCTTGTCACGCATTGAATGGAATGAGAATACACTGCATGTATGTTCGTTTCTACGAGAGACGACCGTAGAGAGGTGGGGAGACCTGAAGCGAAACGGGCTGAAATGAAATGGAATTCTGAGGCTCGCACTATAGAGTCCCATTCCAGCCTGATTTTCCCCATCTCATTTTCTACCTCTCTCCTCCTGTCATCTCTTTTGGCGTATACCATAACGTACCGATTCCAACCCGACATCTTAGGTTATGAGCTCTAGTATTTAAAGGTAAAATGCCTCTTGTGCTGTATTCTGCGAACCGTGAAAACCGCAATGGGACATTGTCGTAATTATGAAACCTTTATTTTTCCCGGGGCAGAAATGGCATGTGAATCTCTCACACCACCGTGCATGCAAGCACGAAAGTAGAATGCGAAATTTTGAAGGGCATCGTAATATTCATGCAAAATGCCGGTTGTTGGAAGATTGATCCTTCTGTGCGTGTCACCCTGGAAGTTCTAGAAAAATGGCAGCTAAAATTGAAATAAGTCCTACAAGATTGGAAAGACATCTCGTTTATTCTCTTCTGGGGGGAAAAAAAGGATTGCATCTGAAAGGATACACACCATCAGAATTACGAAAGAATACACAAGAGGCACCGTTTTCTTTCGTTCCTTTTTCGTGGAGTCGCTCAGCAACTGATGCCTCAATTAAATAGCAGGGGAGAGATTCACCGACTTCACCAGACGTGTCTAAACTGAGGATGAGGCTGTACACCGTCGAGGAACTGAACACGAGTGGTCAGGAATCGCAGGATTCGTTCAGTTCCAGGGTGTCTGAAAGCCGGGTGCACCGGCCGGGTAGCCATGGTACACCGGTGGAGAACCGGTGGGGTCCGTCTGAAACGGGCGGGGTGGGGCGGGACCTCCGCCCGTATACCCGCCCCAGTGGTGATAGTGGGGTGCCCAGTGGTGGTGATGGTGAGAATGAGGGTGAGGGTGATCCAAGGGGGAGACCATGGAGGCCGTAGAAGAGGAAGATGAGGAATTGTTCGGGGACAGGTATTGGTCGATCTCGGTCTCGTCGAAGGTGCAGCCCTCACTCGGGAAATATTCCACCATGTTCACGTGGCTGAAGTCTATGGCCCCACCCCCAGAGGGTGGCGGTGGGAGAGCACCCCCAGGATGCACTCCTCCTCCGTTTTCCCCCATCATACTCATCCCTCCTCCTCCTCCAGGTCCTGTCGAGAAAAAGCCAGGGCGATGAAACTTGAGCATCAGTGACCATAGCAAATGGATGATACATGATGGGGTATGTTGCCAGCATCCCGATGTCATTCTCAATGCACGGATCTACATTGAAGAGTGACACTTGGAGTGTTTTAAGACAACCCCCCAGAGTATGAGTATTCTGGAACTTATCCCGATTGTCCTATAGAATTACTCAAGTTAGGCCTCGGGTCTTCGCCAAAGAATCAACAAAATTAGCAGACGCTCATTAGAGTTACCAGTCTCATATGGTATAATTGGGTTTAAAATGCTCTGGAAACGCTCTGGAAGCATGCAAGCTCGCTCTGATGAACTGTGCCGTAATGAGTTGCGGTTGAGCAGATGTTTAATCCAATCATGTCATGCAAAGAATTCGTCGCGTAAGAAGCTTACGTATATTTATACGTATACTTACGTATACGACATATTTCAGAGGTTACAATGACATTCATTTGAAACTTTGAAGGATCAATTCTCTGTTTTCTTTCGCAAAAATCCTGCGAAAGATCCTGACCGAAGCGGCAAAAATTCAAATGGAGGATTTATTATTATTTCCCATAGCCAAGACAGAAAGAAACCAAGATTCTGAGAAATCCATTAACGCAGTAGCAGCAGGCTCCCGTTAAATATTCTTGGAAACCCTCATCAAATGACACAATGACTTTGAACTGAATTAGTTAGCATTCTTCAAACGATTCCGTTCGTCTGACAATAAAGCTTCCTCATGGAATCACTGCCACGATGTGGAGTCGATGGACATCCGATATCAAGACGCAGAAGCAGGTGAAATGCCTTTTAATGGCAATATTGGCTCACCGAGGGCAATTTTGGCACGAATCACGATCGCCAATCGGAAAGAAGGATGTTTCTAGATTTTCAAGTTTTCGTGATGCAATTCTGATGAGCAGAATTCCTCGACTAGGAATAAATCTAGTGGCAGAAATCCGCAAGAGGCGTTGAAGTACGCGGGATCCCATCCATCATCTTGGATAGGTTCGTTTCTAACCGTCGGTTTTCGGAACTTGGAACATTATAAAAGTGCTTGCACGCAAAAGAGCAAAATGTGAAATATGGCTCAGGCCCAAGATCATTCAATGCCTTTCTTCACTGGTTTCTCCTGCTGACGTCAGCCTCAGCCACAGGTGGAATGATGCGTCAGGGGGAAATCACTCTTATTTTCTTCGCAAGTAGTTACAACCCAGCTCAGATGCAAAACAGAATGCAGCCTCCCCCATTTCGACGAACCTAGTGAGAGTTCAATGATTGCACAGCAAAATGGTGCACACAACATTAATACCGAGCGTTTAATCTTTGTGCTAGGGCGAATTCCTTAAATGGAGCCCAACTCCGACTGTTCTTTTCTGTTATCTGTTATGGTTAAATTCATCGTCATGAATGCGCACACGCATTCATGACGATGAGGCTGAGAAAAATTAAATTGTATTCTCGGTGTAACGACTTACCCCGATAGTATGAGAAAAAATGATAATGAGACGAAACAAAAAAGGGTCTTCTCAGCTATCCTCGTTCAGTCTCGATCGCTGAGTTAGCCCACATGGTCGCAGCTCGCATCTGTCCCCAGGCCGTCGTTTTTCTCATTCCGTTTAGCAGGGTCTAACTAACGTGCCAATCCTCTCCACTGGGGAGTGTGAATCGAATATTTCCTTCTCTCGTCCTCAAGTAAAGAATATGCCACAAATGGATTTTTATAGGGTAAGACCACCAATGTTCGGACAATTAAGCCGGGATAGGATTGTAATTCGCTCGTCACGCCTTAATGCTACAACCCAGATGCTTCATTTTTTTGCGTCCGGCAGCACAATATGAGTAGGTATAAGCGGGGTAAAGATGATGACCATCGAAGCCTTATGGCTTCCAATGATTCCTATTATGTGGGTGTCCGAACTTAGATGCGAAAAAATGAAGTTCGAACACAACGTAGTTTGGACACACTAGAAGTAAGGCGGATATCTGCTCATGGCATGCGTATTCCCTTGTAGCAGTGCTCTACGTTCCCTAGTTTTCTGTGGAATAAGAACTAATCACAGAATTAACAATACCTCGGGGGAAGCGTTTCTCAAGTAAGGTCGTCTCCGTACGTTTTCTTGTCCTGTCCGCGACATGACATTCGTTTCTGCCTGATATTTCGAAATCGTGTTCAACGATCGTGGCCACCGCAAGTCTTTCGCTCAGTAACATGGTCATCTTGGGTTAAGATGAACTCTTTCTGATGTCGATCGCGCGAATGCGTATTCATTAACAATAAACGTTAGTGTCCGAACTTAGGTGGTTTTACCCTAGCCGTTCGTAGGTCTAACCCTTCGGCGTGGTAACTGCGAATTCGAACGAGTGTCTGTTCTCCCCTCAACCTCTCTCTCTACAGTAGAATTTCGTATCCTGGACATTCAATTCGAATAATGAGAATTCCATCGGAGAAAGAGACGGACTAACTTCCTGGCGTCGATTTTCTCCTCAATAGGCTCAAAACATGGATGAAGCCTAAATTACTCCAATAGTGGTAATCATAGTTCTCAGGCGCCAACGCTGACTCAAGATTTTTAAGTATGATCTTCACTTCTGAGAAAAGTGAAATTATCGGTAGAAATGTGCCACTTATGGTCACCTTGACGCTCTGACATGAATAGATTCCCCTTCCAACTACTGGACTGGGATTTCCATGCATTTTTTCTCAGGCTTGTATCTAAGGGAAATTGAGGCTTGTTTTGTTTCGAGAAAAAGAACTGTCACTGCGACGGGCAACTATAACCGGGTGTCCTTCACATTTCAACATTTGTCAGTTTATTCGCCTGCAGATATCAGACACTATATTGCACAATTTAAATATGGAATTAAAGAGAAAAAAATCGGTGCTTCCTCGAAGCTTTTCGAACTGCTATACACCTTTTCTTTTCCTTTCATCGTTCGGAATTCCTTGCCGTGATCACGGCGAGTTTCATGTCGTCGGAGAACACTGAGGTTTCTTTCATATACAGTATGGCGTGACAACCGTCGCGGGAGTCTCGACAGGGCGATGAAACAAAGAAGGATGAGCCTGTCCCGCCCGTTAAGTTGAAATTTTTTCTTCTTAGAATGCTATATGATAAAGACGGTGTGAAACATACCAGCAGAAGGAATGGTCCGTGACTTCTTTCTCTGATTCGCGCAGGATTGACTGCTCCTGTGAAGAAATAAGTAAAAGGTTTCTCATTCCCGCATTTGCAATAGAAAAATCTCTCAAAAGGCTAAGCGATGAGGAACGGACTTAGTCTCGCTGTCTTTGGCTTGAAGGTTCTTGGTCGCATTGGCATTCTTCCTCCTCGGTTGATACTTGTAATCCGGGTGCATTTTCCGATGCACTCGTCTCAACCTCTCCGCCTCTTCTACGAAGGGCCGCTTCTCTGATTCATCCAATCGTCTACAAGTAGAACAAGAGAAAATTTCCGATCAAATCGACAACTCAATCCTCACGTAGCTGCAAATCAGTGATTGGAGCTTTGGTAAATCGAATCTTGATGCCACAATCCCAAGTCTTTTGCATGAATAGTTTGACTTAGAGGTTTAGAAAATAAAAATAAAAATATGAATAAAACTTCAAAGGTTTCGAGTCGAATTCGAATAAAATTCCAATTGAAATTCACCCCCCTAGCCCTTCAGGAGTCAGAAAAGAATGATTGTCACACCTCACGTACGACATGAAAATGTCATGATTATGTAAGACGAGCTCCTTCAGAAACGATAAAATAAAAAAATTGTACGGATGGAAGGGAAAATTTTTTGCAAGAATCAGTAGCGGAAGATTCGACAATATTAGCAATTGACTGCATCAAATCTGCATCAACGATTCGCTATTCTGTTCGAGAAGTGGTCATACGACATCATGATCTGATGAGGAAACGAAGTCTCCTCAGACTGTTTGACCAGAGATTATGAACCCTGACTTGTGACAGTCCGGCAGAATTGCGTGGCATGGATTACTCCATTTCCAAATGAGCCTGGGGAGCTTTGATCTCTGTCACTGTTTTCCAGAGAACTGGAAGTGACTTGCATGTCGACATTCTGAAAGCTTATGGGCATTTTGTTTAACACTACTGTCAGTGTCCATAGAAGGCGTTCGGATGACTTCCCGAGCATTTCGATATGACGAAAATCTGCCTGGTTAATGCATACCCTGTAGTGCAGAGAATATCTTACGCAGAAATGCAAAGTTTGCCAAGTTCACATGACGCTTTATTACATTAAACTTATTATCATGTCTTATCTTTGCCCAAATAACTTCTTTGCGTCTCATGGGAAGCTATGGAAGGTATTTCCTCAAACACGCAGTAAAATCGAATTGAACAATAGGGCCTAGAAATTAAAATACACGTGATAGAACATACGAAGTATTAAAGGGACAAGAGACTAGGGGATCCTGTTGAGTCAGCTTTGGGTTCAATGGGGTCAGAGAGCGACTTTTTTTCTCTCCTTTCCCTTCCCCCCTTTCTTTTTTTTGTTGAATACTTCTTTCCATATTTGACTCACGACCTCATTCATTTCCTAGTCCTAATTAAGCCGTGATGGCACGCGAGCGAAGAGATTTCAGGAGTCGCGGATTCATGAAGGCACGTGCTTACACGAGCATGCGATAAATGCGATGCGATGTTGGGCCTTTATGAGATTGCGTATGCATGAATGCATGGTATGCGCCGGGGGACGCACCCTGGGTGGCCGTATTCCGACCCCAGACTACCTCTTCTCGGGACTTCTAATCCATCCTCAAGTCAGTGTATCTCCAGTTTTCTGAAGTTGGTCGAAGTGTCGTTGAATAATGTTCTTTTTTTTTTAAATAGGTCCGATTACATTTATCGTTTATTTTATTCACATTGTATTCCAAATTATGCTTCCATCGTTTCTTATTTTCCATTGCCTTCCATATATTTTACTTTTCATTATTTTCGCCCGTTCAAGCCACATGTATGTATACATATGCATATTTTCTCCTCGTGCAAGCCTTCCTCACTTTTCACCGAGCGAAATATGTTTCTGCTGGGGCTTGCCCGAAGAACATCGTCATATTCTTCATAAAGAACAGGAGAGTCTCCGCAAGGACTCTTCCCATTAACTGGATTTACAGGGTCGAGCGAGATGACTCTTTGAAAAACGAAGGGTGTATCGGCGCGTGAGCGGGTTACGAAACCGCGGTAAAAGGGAAGGAAAAGGGGTAGATACTCTATAACGAGGTCTGAGAGTGAAGAAAGAGAGATGGAGATGTCATAGCAATCGACAGGAGGTCCTGGGCCAGATTGTCAACCTCGACCGAGATACCGCATTTGTCATCAGGGAACCCACTCGTATTTCAAAAGGGTTCCCTACTCTTTTCTTTTGTCTTTTCTTTTCCTCTCCCCCTCCTCTCTCTCTCTCCCACATTCATTCTTCTCGGCGGAGCCGACAAACGAGGATGGCAATTACTGCCGGGACGAAACGAGGATATGCCCATGGTTCGCCTTACTCAAAATCTATTCCTGCAGGTCCTTTCAGAGCAAGCGCTTTTTTTTACACTCTCAACGTACCAGAAGAGGGCTAAGTCCCGTAAAATCAAATATTCTATATTTATTTCAATCACATCACTTGAAACGGTGTGAATGAAATCATCAGAATAATGAAGTTCAGTAAAAAGTAATTTTGATTTCTTATTTTTTTTTGGCCTTAAATAACTAATCAATGCTAAAACTTGCACTTAATTCGATACAAATGTAAGTGGTCCATCTTTTTCATTGAAAAAAAGAATAAAAAATTGGTCAACTCGAGCGGAGGAAGTGAATAGAACATTATTCAAGCTGACCTTTAGTGAGTTGAGATCGTATGCTAGTAGCCTAACTCATTATAATAGTAAGACTACACCAAGAGAAATGAAGTGATTAAAGCATTTATTTAAAAAAAATTTCGTGAACCATGATTTGGACCATATTCTTCAAATCATTTCATTAATCCCGACGTCACTGCGAAGGAAGACTGATACAATGAAGAATGGAAAATGCACCAGATTCCAAACGGAAAAGACAAGAGTAGGGAAAGAGCCATTATCTTCCATGAGAGTCTGAATTCTTTCGCTATCCTAGCCACAAGTATCATTGCAGACGCCGTGTCTGTGGTATGTTCACTAACGGTTATGCCCTTTTGAGATAACACCTCCGGAATTTCCATACATTGCAACACTATCGGGAAAGAGCACTGGGGTAATACAGAAGCAGCCCTAAGCGATGGTCGCTTGTCAGTAAATGAGCCTACTATGAGGCCAAAGTATATCCTGTCCTGACTTGCATACCATTAGAGCCGCACCAAGGATATTGAGCGCCCTGTGCAAGATATCTTGCCCCCCCCCATATACCTCTCCAGCGGCCCCAGCACCAACGCCAGGAGTGTACTAAGTTTCAAACTCCCGTAAAAAAAAAAACCAACGAAGAAAGCGAGTCCTGATTGTCAGGAAAATTTCTTCCCCCCCCCCCCCCCCCCCCGAGATATCAATTCAGCGCTCCCCCCATATACCTCTCCAGCGGCCCCAGCACCAACAATACATTACGTATTAATTTCTATGTTTAATTTAGTTAAATTCACGATAATTTGCAATATTTTAAAGTTTTATTCATATATTGTAGTGATTTGGCAGTCAATCGGCGCCAGCTGTGCGGGCGTACCGCTCGCAGCCCCCTCGGTACAGCTCTGCATACCACCCCTTCGATTAATACATTGATAACCTTGACAAAGCGAAAAAAAACTTAAATTGGACGAGTTTAGGTTTCACATAAGGCAATTTTGAATCGAATGAGTAACAATTACTTCCATGATAAATTTCAAAAGAGCATGTCAGCTTTCTTCATCTTTTCAACGGCTGAATAATGATGCTATTCCTTGATAATAGGATGGTCCTTCACGAGACGAGCGACAATCCTCAATTTTTCATAGGTGACTATGAAAAATTGAGGACAGTCGCTCTTGGGAACATCATCACACTACATCAGGGATCTGAGCGCGTAAAGAGAGCGAGATCATGTGACCACTGTCACTCAGATTGGCGGGCAAAGGTTCATGGGATCGAGGTCATGGAATTCCAGGGATATCAGTGGTCGCTGCCTCTAGCTCACTCAAGTTCAGGCATTGAAGACTGAACAGTGATTTCGCAAAGAATGTATGCACCCCTTTCAGGGCACGGGCGCTAAAAGTGTTTCGGCTCTAGGGACATCTACCGAATACCAGTTCATGTCATATGTAAGACCGAAGGAAACTGGTTAATTCTGCTGGCGTCGGGAAGCCCATCGAAAACATTGGTTTACATTTTAAGAGAGAGCGAACTCATCATGAAATCACTGTAAGACAGGAGCAACTACGAGGTATATACGACGACAAGCAAATGGTTTTTAAGAATTCAAACGTATGAGATGGCGCATTTGCTGCTTTTGTCAGTTCACTGCTGTCGTAGCTTCCCTGCTTTTTAGGAACTGGCACCATCTCATCCTTCCAGGACCTCGAGCAGGGGGGAAGAGGGATTCACGATCATTTCACTTAACGTAGATCGATGCAATAGGGAAACATTGTGTGATGGGAAACGGGAGATGCCCTTGGGACATCGCTCATCCGCTGTCATTTCGAGTTGAGAACCTCCACACATGATACTTGAAACGAGATTTCGTAAGTCTACGCTATCTTGCATCTCTTCAACTTCAAGCGTCAATGTTACAGCTCTGATCGCGGTTTCAGAGTTTTAAAATTGTATAGAAATATTTATAAAGTAATAACAAGAACTTCCCATACGAGTTGTAAATCCACTAAATCCACTCAAACCTATGTTGATTTATTGTTTATGGGGGGGGGGGGGGGGGGGGGGGA
>CAJPEV010000509.1:16817-71793 GCA_905338385.1 Darwinula stevensoni
GGGGGGGGTGGGGGGGTGGGGGGGGGGGGGGGGGGGGGGGGAGAGATGAATAAGTATTACCTGCATACGAATCCTGATGGATATTAAACAGGAAGCGGCCTGGAATAGCACAGACCTAATTACGCCTTTTCTAGGGCAGATTCATTAAAATCAACCAATTTATTATTTCAGCAAATTTTCTATTTTATTTCAACTACCACGAAAAGTTTCGAACGATAATGTAATATATTAATAATAATCAAGGAATGAAACACTTTGGCACCGACGAACGAGATACTTTTCGCTCTCACGCTGGCGTCAGACCATGCCGACCCCGACAGTCCCTCTTTGCGATATCGTCTAGGACTTTCCCGGAGTTGACGCCGTTGACATGGGAGGGATGAATCACACGGAGAAGCTGGCACTTCACTTGTCGGGATCGGTGCCACATCAAAGGAATTCCCATGCCGACAAAACCTTTTTTTTTTTTCTTCCACCCTCTGAGCGGTTTTCAAGCACTTGTGGCTTTCATGGGAACTCTCCCTCTTTATCTTGTCTCTTCTCCGGCGACATCGACGATATTAGGCCCCAGAGCAACACGTGTTTGTATGTTTTGTCTCGTCGGCTTGTTTGCATACAAAACATATCTTAGAGGAAGGGAAAATCGGTAAATACGAGAGTATGCTTAATAGGTCCGATCGAGACCGATCTGGAGTTGATACTGCTCCACAATAGGACTCCAGCGAAGGAATACTGCCGAGTACTTCATTTAAAAAAATCGAAATACGAAGGGCGGTCGGAAAGTCCTCGGAAAAAGAGTTTTGTTGTATCCTGATCCCTGTGATTATTTTATGACGTATTCCCTGATATTTCAGCACTTTTCCTCCAAATGTTCAGTTTTTCGTTAAGATGGAGACTCGCAAGCGCGCGCGAAGTGAAGTGCGTCAGTGTTCCCCGCCTCAATTGACAAGCAGGGACAAGTGCATAGCAAATTTGGCGCTAAAGTGACGCAGTCATTCCTAGCCTCAACGAATCTCACTCAACTGCCTCATCCACCCTACTCACCGGGACTTGAAGTCCTGTGACTTCTTCCTCTTCCAAAGAAAGGAAGAAAAACTTGAAGGAAAGGCGTTTTGACACGCAGGGAGACCTTGTGAAGGCCATGGAAGAGCTCAAGAAGTTTTCGGAAGCCAATTTACGAGAGTGTTTTAGCAAGTGGTTTCTCCGTATGAAGAAATGCATTGAATTCGATGGGAAGTACTTTGAGAAGTATTAAAAGTGTGAGGAAGATGTCATGACAAAACGAGGGAAAATGGAGAAAAATATTTTTTTTTTCTCGGGAACTATTTTGGAATCCTGTTTTGAAAAAATCACGTTGATGGCTGGTATAGAGAGAGATGGACAAAGGGCAAATCGTGCGACCGCGAAATAATAAAAAGAAAGATCAAGTAGTTTCCATATCAAATCAATTATTCATTTAAACCATGAATAAGACATGGTTCGAGCTAATTATTCAGATCCTAGCTGAGGTGTTATGGAAATGCAGGTATGATATAATGTGCAAGATAGGTCACATGAATATTCAATATCCGGCCAGTTGAATTTATCTGCAATTTCAAATTAATATCACCAAAACGGAAATCAAAACCACTTCAAATCATATCATGGGTTGAATTGATTTAACTGCATATGCTGCATGTCGATTCTTGAGAGTGACTTAAAGCCATGTCATGATTTGATTTATTCCACCTCTTGAGATGAATGCAGCTATTCCAAGAATGCATATCATCGCATTTATAGACGCTGCAGTGTCTATAAATGCGATTATATGCAGTGCCCCCTCCTCCCCCGAAATTGAAGCACTCATTATCGTGGTCCATTTATGCATCATGAATTGCGAATGCCATCATTTTGGGTCATTTCATTTCTGAGATCCGTGAGGTTGAGATTTTTGCTGCTCCACAGGAGCCTCGAGGAAGTAACAAGATTCAGTCGTGGTTCGGTTTCGGTCTGCAGATAAATGTAGAACATCGACTGGATATCCAGGCACCTTTTTCTAAGTCTGGGAGGAATTTAGGGAAACTAGACTGTAGACAGGAGATATATAAAAATGGTTTTCCATTGTTTGCGACCATTTGAGTACTCCGTGGGATTAATCGAAGGTGACTCAATTTAATGGAACTTCATAAGGTCAAAGAGGTTAGTGGCATCCGCTTTGAAGACCCACAATGGGGCGAATAATTAATTTCGTCCAACCTATCGCCAAGATGTACACCAGCACCCTAATCATTACTGCCATATGATGAGATTCCTCATCTGCAAGAAATAGAGTCCATCTGCTACCTTGGGAGCTCCTTGATAAATTATTGTTTCTTGCTGTGTCTGCACCTTGGTTATAATTGTGTATATGCATGTGTGGGAGGAGATAATGTCCAAATGTATAGGGATCGTCGTCTGCATGGGGGTGAGGGTTTATTTGTCAAAGCCCTTTGCCACGTGCCGCTTCCGGGAGGTCTGTTACATCCTACAGGCCTGTCTGCTCTCCGTGTCCTTATACCCCAGACTCCCAAGTGTCTTCCCCCCGCCCCCCTCCTTCCCCCCTCGCTTTGCCTTATTCCCCCTCTTCCCAGTTTATATACCCCCTCAATTGATAGCATGCTATGGCCAATGTGGTCTTCCACTGCGTTGGCGTAACACAATCGACAAACGTCCGTATTGTCTATTTTGGACCTAAACATTTTCTTGCTGTGGCAACTCACTAAATATTAGACCTGTGGAAATTAATAGACTTCGAATAAACATTAACCATTGCCACACACTCCTGAAGAGTTTTGATTAATTACTAATTGCAATTAGCCGAGAAGATTTTAGTTATTACCAACTGAAAATTATTTGCGTAGGTAAAAAATTAGCAATCCAAATTGTTACAACCAAAATGCCTAGGCATCATCCAACCGGTCAAGCATTGACAGCAATGGATATTAATTCTTAGCAAGCGCTCTGCTTTTTGCTTTGATCTCTTTTTTTTAAAATTACATAGGTTTCAAAAGTAGGTCAATCTTTTCAATTTTTTTTATTCTCAGAGGCAGCCAGTCCATAAAGTTCTGTTTTCCTCAACGGCAAGAACTTCGTCTAATACATTCACAGCCTTACCTACAACTATGCTTTACAGCAGACACACCCGGCTGTCAGACATGGAAGACTCTGTGCTTCTCTACTGAGCAAAGGAATTTAAAAACCCCACAGCAGAAAAAGATCTGGAGGTCAGCGCTTAGCTATTTCCGTCCTCTCAGCTCTTGGCAACCAGTATTTGGTGTGACGGTAAATGCAGTCGCTTAAAAGTTGTAAAAAAATTTAAATATCAATATACTACAGCTAATAAATAAATTTATAACAGAGTTCAGTAATTCCTTACCCATTGCAATAGCATAATCAAGATTAGCTTAATAATCTAGTCATAGGGAGATCAATGCCAACTCTGACACATTATAGAGCACTTTTTTCATACAAAGACCTGCCTCGATATTGACTACATACAGCAACCTTTTTTTAAATAATACATCCACAGTTATTGATTATAAGGCTGATTTCGGATGTTAGAACGAATGGTGTAGGCTCTTCGTGCTTCCACAGTGGACTTACATTTATTTCACAACTGTTGGAATGCTGACTTGGTCATGGAACCTCGCTGATTATCCTTATATCCATACTCATTGGCGAGGTATGTCGATACTTCGTAACTGACGCATGGTTTCTCGATATCATCATGCAGAGCTACCAGTCGTGACACTTAGTTATGTATAAACGCTATCATCCTACACTGTGCGTGTATATTTTACGGTACAAAAAGTATGGGCTTGTTTTGGAGGCATTTATCCCAAGTTCAAGTTCCTTGGGTCCACATGTGACTGGAACGACTGCGTCCCTAAAGGGCCAGTCGTCCCCGCAGAAAAGGGAAGGAATGACCGCACATATACATAAACACATGTGCAGGGGCGTCGTAAAAGGAGGGGTCCATCGAGGGCAATATTGCGAGGTTATTTGCGGGTAAGGGAGTCTTCACTTTTAGGGGGAGGGGGGGTAAACATTGATCTTGGGGGTCAAGAAGTCACCGGCTCGGCCAACAACACATGTCATTCGATAGCCCCCTTCTTCCTTTTCCTCTCTCTTCCTCTCTCATAAGTCCCTATCTGTAGATATAGGACTCAATAGGGTAAGACATCTTCCACGTGGGTTTATTTTGCATGACCACCCTGTCCCTTCCGACCTGCACCGCAAAAAAGTATTATCAGACGAGCCTTCAAAGGAGCGACGAATCTACGCATAATGGCAAACAGTGAACCTGGAGTGTTTACGTTCTCCTATTGCGTAATGATGAAAAAGATTCAGGATATCATAATCACCCCCTGCAACCAGCAACCCCCTGCAACCATGGCTGGATATGCAAAATGAAGTATTGGGAGCGGATTGAAGACCCTAATATCGTTCCACTCAGTGATAGAGTCTCCAGCTATAAAGATGATCAGAAACGAGGTCTTTCCCATTGGTTGGTAACAACAGAGCGAGGGGGAAGTAGCTCAAGTGACGTACGGCTCATATAATTAGACTTAGGTTGCGGAGTGCCTCTTTTACTTGTCGGCTGGTGAATGCTCGGAACGCGTTCGGGGAACATGTAGCCCCTGCCCTTCCGTGGAAGACTTAAGAACTGGTTAAATGCCTTCATGGACAAAAGAACAAAAGGGTGCACTATAGTTGTCGATTACTATAGGCAAGTGATTGACACATTCCTTCCATAATACATTTATCATTAGAGAGGTAATTCTATCATAGATTATGTGGGGGAGTTGGGATGAGCGCTCGACTGTTGTTCTGAAAGTCGATTTGGGCACTAGGAATGCCTTTTGGTGCCCCGTCCCAAGCTTTAAATCGAAACTTTCGAAGGTTTTTACCTAGTCTTTGATTCTAGCGAATCCCGAACAGAAATACCAGGTTGATTCCAATATCATTTTAAAAAGACTCCAGATTCGATGGGATAGTGAAACGATTTGGGTCAGTTACAAATTTTCTAGGCGATTATGCTACTCAGCATTCGCGGAATAAGAGGGATTCGGAACGTTTATAAACGTTTACTTTGCATAATTATGGAGATTGAACTGTGTTGTACTGAATATTATTTGGTATAGCCACATCAGCAATTGATGATCTGTGATGCAGAAATTCCCTGCTGAATGTTTTGCATGCGAAATGGGATCGCGTAAAAATGTTCCAGGATTTACATCTGATTTATCATTCAGGATCCCTTTTCTTTCTATATACGAGAATGAGATTTTCAATAGTTGGGAGAAAATTAGGAAAAAATAGTCCCTCAATAATTGGGGGGAAATTCAATTATTTCAAGATTCGATGGATCTAGCTTGATTCGCATACGATTCAAGATTTGGTATTTATGTGGGACTGGAATTGGATTCGGGATTCGCCCTTCCTTGGACACAATATTGACCATATCGACTAGGGGATTGCTACAAACAAAACAGCTGACTTCATTTCGACCCTCTTCCAATGCCTCTCTGCTCATCGTCTTCTCTCGTGCGTTTCGAAACATCGAGAATTCTCACGATTCATTCTTAACGAGATATTTTGCATATTACTTTCCCTGTTTTCGGACTATGAAATAGCTATAAAGATTAGAACTCCCCTCAGGAGTCTGGGTATGTTGTAATTCGAAGTTAACTGAAAGTTGTTTTGACGCTCGAAAGATCGTAGACATCCGCATCTGTCACACGTGTAAGGTCACGCATTCTAAGAATGCGTGACCATACAGTATTTGTAACAATCTCTTACCTCCAAAGCTTGCCAAGGAGTTTGGAGAGTTCGGCATTGTGCTGCGTGGGTTGTTGCTCAGCAAGTTTTCGCCTGGCCGCCTGAGCCCAGACCATGAACGCATTCATCGGTCTCTTCACGTGCGTCGATCTTTTCTTCCCCTGCGACCTATCACATATTAAAAAGATATAACCTCGACAAATGTCAGCAGATATCACCGAAAAATATTAATTTTCAGCCCTATTGAAACGTGGAATTGGATACACCCATTCCAGCACCGAGAAAACCTACAGACCATTAACCTACACGAGTCTTTTGTCAATATACCATAAACATAGGCCTATATATACTATAAAGTGTTCCACGGTCTATACAGGTATATGGCAAAGAATCTGTTGTCTCATTATAGGCGTACCGATTGATGACTGGCTCGAAGCTCCAATCATGCCTCTGGAGGACCTGTGCCACAGTGTCGAGGAGATGCGGCTGGTCACACGGCGCCAAACTCTCCCCCCTCGCACCCATGGAATGATGAAGCATTTGCAGGGATTTCTCCTTCCCCGTCATGCCGCACTGTTCCACTCCCACTGACCACCTCTGACCTCGAGGACTGAGGAGTAGGGGGAGATCCCGAGGGGTTCGTGTCGAGGCTCCGCCCCCCTCATCTGGAATGACGGGGCGGGAGACTTCCCCTCTTTCCCCGCCCCACCAATCTCCTCCACTCCCTTATAATCCGTTCGTGATTATGTTTGTCGAAAGCGTGCTGGTCGTTTCAAGCCATGCAACAAGCAAGTTCCGGTTCGAATAATAGAATTCGTGATAACGACAACGACGATGATGACGCGTACGAGGCAAGAGTGATTACGAGTCCACATCGCGAATTTCTCTTAGTAGGCACAGCGGCTCAGCTATGACGCAAAGATCCAGTTCAGAGGAGAGTGTTTAATAATAAACTACAAATGCATCCCTGACATGGTACCTAAAAAATTAAGGAAAAAAAGGTCTCTGTGAAATCAAACTTCAAGTAAGGCATGAACGTATACTGCACTTCCCTAGAACAAGAGGAACAAGCCATTCACAACTCTTCAGTATTTGTGCCCTCCAAGCCACAGATTTTGAATTAAACAGCAAGACTCGTAAGATCTTATACCCGCGTTGACCTCTAGGCGTCTTGCATCACCTATTGGTCTCTGGTGTCTGCAGGGATTTTTCAGTGGTTCAATCTTGTAAAATCCTAGTTTTCTTCCAGTTCTCCTCGGTACAGTCGGGAACAACTACATTTCGAACTAAATCAGAGAGAGATTCATTCTTTGAGCTGCAAATGTAGGCTATCATCTTCACTTCTGCATATGCGCATTTGCAGGATGAGAAACATGTTTGCTGCCCAGGAAAATGATTGACAGATTACATTTTCATTTCACACTCGACCCCATTATATTGTAATACATTTTGCAGTACATTATTACCCACTAGCAAAGACGTTCAAACTGTCGTGCTTCCTAATCAGAAAAAAAATGTATTTAACTATTTTCACAATGATACCCGATAACATTGATTAATGGCAACTGGAGATACTAACTTTGGCCTCCCCTTGTATGCCCTCACCAATTATTTCAATAAATTACTCAAAAAACAGAATGCTAGAAGGACGCTAGATGATGCGCATATATATGGGTACAATAAATCGGTCGTACATAATAATTTGCCGGAGAGTTTTGGGCGAAAGTCAAGAGCGAGAGTCAAGAGAGCGGTGAACACAATGAAAAAAAAAAACAACTTTTATTTTACTGTTACAAGTAAGAGATTCGAATTCTCATGCAAGGAGGCAAGAGGAGAATATGCAGGTGTTCCCTATTGTTTCATTTGTCCGTCGATACTTCGGCTGCACGTCCTCTGTCGCGGGGTCATTCCATGGTTTTGCGGGCAGTATTACGATAGTAAATGAATTAGAAGAGGTGAATGAAAACTCAGGCATGGACACTTGAGGTTGATGGAAAGAAAAGTAATTTCTTAAAAACGTATTCATTTCCCTGCCTGAAAACTAAAGGAGTTCAAGTTGAACGCACGAGGTGGGTGTGCGATGAATTCCACACCCCGTGAGGAGAGGGATTGATTTACTTCTCTGCATCAGTGGGAATATTTTTGCTCTCTCTCTCTCTCTTCGGGGCGGGCTCCGGTAAAAACGCGTGTTTATAAAGCAACTGTCTGTCGCATTCAGGAGCGAAACATACGAGCTGCTGAAGTCACTCCATCCATCTATTCTCCACTCCTTAGAAACGTGGAAAAACAAACACGGACTGCAGTGCAGGAGGGCAGACATACGTCCATATCCCCCATTGCTGCGGTGTTTCTTCAACAGACATTGCACCAGCAGATCCCCCCCCCCCCCCCCTCTCTCCCTCTACACAAAACATGGCCAAGGGGGAAAAAGGAAGGAAACGGCCATTGCAAAATGTGGCTTCGTCCCCTGCAGCTGTACACGAGGCTCCTGATGCAATGGCATACATGCGTACAAAGGCAAGGCTTGTACCCAGGGCATACCCCATTCACTCATTCATCACTGGATTCCGGGCATTCTCGTGGGTCACCACCCTGGAACATTGATGTGACACGTTTTTCCTCGGCTTCCTAATTCCACGATGTTCCCTTTGTGCCACCGCCGTGGTCCCTCATCCTAATTGACTCATTTGCACCATCCTTCCAGCCTTTTCGCGTCTGTCGGCTCGAAAGCCGGTTCCTCGAATATCTATAAATATTGGGACTTACTTTGTATTGCGGGAAATCCCGTTCGGATGCGGATGACGTCAGACAGGACTAAAAATAGAAGAAACGTAGCATGGATCGAATTTTAAAAAAATCCTTCGGAATGAAGCAGAACTGCATGCACAATAAAATTAATGGAATAAAATACAGATACAGGTATATTGTAACATGAGAATGCTGTTTAAAAATATGGATAAAACAAAAAAGCAGGAAAAGAAGGCATTAGGAAATTATATAAGAGATAACACAAAATGAACTGAATCAATTAGCTACGCATCTTGTATTCATTCCTCTTACTCATTGAAAAATTGTTTTTATATTCGAATGCATATACAAGAGGTGTCGAAGTTGGATCCCTGGAAGAGATTCCATCTAGTTCGCGGTGAGATGTTAATATTCCCGAAGTTGTACGATCGAAATCCCAACGCCATGGTAACCACTACCATCATCTCAACGATGTTCAAATACCCTATAGATAGGATAATTTGGCTGCTTGCATCTGGCCTGATTAATCCGTACCTTTAAGGGAATGTTTAAACGAGTGGCCCCCGTAGTCACTGTTCGTGCGAGTTCTAACAGTTTTATTACCCCTGGTAAAGGTAATCCAGAGTTGGCGAAATCAAGGCGTTCCCTCGAAAACATCATTCTGAAGCTCTCTGTCTCATTCCAGCAGATTCCGCGAAGTATGGGGCGAAGGAAGAAAATAAGGGCATGGATCTTGGCAAAGGGAAAGAAAACACCGTGAGGCAGCATGCGACGTGTGTTGCCGTTTTTTTTTTGCGTCCTTTCACTTGCTCATGCACGAACATCGCTCCTCCTCATGGCTTTGCTTGATTAGCACTGATCATTTGAAGAGCCCTCGGAGCACGACGAGAGGGGAACGAGAAGATCCCTCTGCATATTTTAAGTGGCTTCCTCACTATCTCAAACAATGACTCGGCACGTCTCTGCGGAGCTCCTACCAGGGAGAATATATGGATTTTTTTCTGGGTCTGTGAAGGCGAACTATGCATCAAGAATGTACGGCATGGCACGGCACACCCTTTCGGGGGTCAGAGTAAAAAAAAAAAAAGAAAAAAACCTTCAAGGCGCATGGGGTGTCCTTAGAATGATGGGACTATCAGTGTTGTCGCCTTCCCGGCGGGGGCATCATTTTTAAAAGACCCCGTGTCATAATCCGACAGACCTGCCATGTTTATCTGGTGAAGGCGAAATCTTAGAACCACTTTTCTTTCACTGTTTTATCACGATGAGATCGACCTGGGAGGTATTGATAGAATGACGAAGCAGGAGTTTCGAGGGGGGTCATGCACGGGTCAAATGTGTGTGAGTGTGTATTCGACACGACTATACCTACACCCTCTTCCTTCCGGCGAGATTCTTTCGTGAGGTCTTTATGAGGATCGTGCAAGTATTTGAATAGACGCGAGGGACGCTCGCTCGGGGACGGTGTCCCCATTCAGTGGGAAAGACATGCTGTTATCGTTGAGCCATTCTCGCCTTTGTAGCTTTTTTTTATTTGGTGACATGCACTGAATCCATTTAAACTAATCTGATCTCACAATGGTCCCCATGGAAATCAGTTTAACCGAAATGAACTTATTCCTATAGACTCCCATTATGAAAACGAATCAGTATAAAGTGAAACGGATCTGGTGCATGTCACCCAATGTCTTGCTCTCGTGTCAAGTTTAAGTTTCGGCATTCGGAATTTGTCACAAAAGAGCTGAATCCGATTAAGGCTACTGAAACGGGGTTTTTCCTTTCTGACCCAAACCCGACGTCAAGCGCTCTCTCTCTCTTTCTCTCATGTCTTTGAGAAATAAGACAGGCATAAACAGGGGACAGATGAAATTACAATTCCTCGTGGATCGTGCTTTACTAAAATAATTGAACACAGGAACTAATTGCTTATCGAATTATAATCACTTTCGCAAGCTGGTTCTCACTTGTGGAATACATTACAATGACATTTAAATTAGATTTGAATGCCATGTAAAGGCATCTTATCAGTAATGTATTAAACCACAATTTTAGGAAGGCCATCTAATTAAATAATTCAGAATAAGAGCTGGATTTAGAACTGGATTTAATTCCACGTTCAAATTGTTGATAGTTGGCAAGCATGAAGATTCATGATGCTGAGAAACTAAAATTCGAAAAGAATTTTAAAAGCGATTCACCATCGATTACATGGTTCTGAAGTGATTGTAGTCGGTGCTCATTTAATTACGCGTCTGCATGTGTAATTTTTCAAATATTAACCGACTTTTGAGAAGTGATTCAACCTGAATGTTTTTAACGCGGCCACGTTGCACTCGTCTCGTCCTGTAAGTTCTAATGTGCAAATAAACATAGCACGGAGAGCTGACACTGCAAAACAAATCATTACTTTCTGCGTTGACTGCAAAATCTGTTATTGTCATGCGGACCGAAGGTTTGGATAGCATGAGAGGCGGAAAGAAAGCCAGATGACGGCCGGAAATCGAACCTGAGCCTCCTGATTGCTGGTCAGGTGTGATACCATTACACCACCGAACCCAGGACAATCCGTCGTGCCTCTCCATGCCATCCCTATCACTACATATTGGCTTGCAGGAGCCTGCTGCAGGGATGGGAGCGGATACCACCTTTCCCGCCAAAATATTTGGGCGTATTCGACTCTGATCCATATTTTCAAGTGATGGGAGTTAAAGATAACACTAAACCGCATACCTTTCTCTGCAATACTATTTTCCATTATGTTCTAATTATCAGAGAATTCGCTATTGGAATTCACACTTATGTTCCACATGCTTCCTCAAGTTTTTTTTTTTAACGTAGTCAATCTTCATGCACGAAATTTTAACAAGGAAGACGACGGCAAACACAGACACGTCGAAATAAAGGAACTTGTATGCCAGGAAGAACCCTGGAGAAGCCATTCATTTTAATTCATCACTTAAACCCATTTCGCAGGACAATAATTCACGAAAACGTTCGAAGGATCGACCGGCTGCTTCTTCGCTAGAGGATCCCGGACTCATATTGCAACGATGCAAATGCAACTCGATTCGGTCGATGAAGGCTTACGCATTTGCAATGTTGATTTTTTAAATGCTTTTATTTGAGCAGCCTAGCCTAGCAAGTCTCTTCGCCATCCCCGCTGGTATCAATAAAGTCAATTAAGCAATCTCCCGCAAATTACTTTGAAATCTGAATCAAACCAACGAATGAAATCATAGTTCTCAATCGAATTTACCCCTCCCTCCATTCCGGGAAACGGAAAGGGAAAGGTTAACCAAACTTACGAATTATGGAGAAGCGATAGGAGACAAAAGGTCATTTTGCCTCACTGTTCCAGGCAGTTCAATAGGGGAGAGAACGTTCATGGTCATCGCGTCATTTCAGTAGCTAACATAAGAATCTGCTCGAGTCGGTAGAATCGTGGACTAAATGGGGTAGGGCATGAGAAATATGTTCCCACCTTCCTAGACGGAAGATTTCACTGGGTTTAAGGATCATTAGCGAATAGTAGCGAAGGAAGCAAGGCATATATGTAAAATAGACTTTGTAGGATGGAATGCATCCGGGTGGTCGTGACACTCCACTTCGCGAATGGAGTGGATGACATGGACAAGAGGGATAGGAATGCGGTTCGCTAATGCCAACGCCATCTATTGCAGCGAGTGTTTTCGTGTCACCTACCAATAACCGGGAGTCGGTCTACCGACGGGTGGGCTCCAAAATGGCCGTGATGTTGCAGCATGGATTTTGACTATAAATTCTTGGTAAACGTGCAAATGGTAAAATCGGTAGATAACTGAATTTACGGGGGGGGGGGGGGGGGGGGATGACAGGATGAGGGAGGTGGGGGGCGGGGGGGGGGGGGGGGGGGGGGGGCTGGATGACAGGATGCTGCACGTTCGCTGGCCAATAACTATCATGAGCCATTAAAACGAATATTTAAATGAACGTCTAATGTCAAACGCGCAGCTGAACATCTGTTGTCAGACCGTAATGTGCGGATTCGATCGGGCTTCCGCGATTCTGTCGATAACATTATATATTATGCTGAAACACTCATTCTGGGCTCATTAATGCTCTTTATTGACATCACTGTCAGAGAAACGTAATATGCTAAGTCGATGCAAACGGGACGTAAGTGAGGCAGTTGATGAGATAGGGAATATTCGTCTTTTTCTTTTATAGTTGTCCTCGATCCAGGGAAATGCATGAGGGTAAAAATTTTGTTTAAAGGGCAGCAAGGTATAAGGAATACGAAAGGCCAGCAGATTGGTTGAAAAAAAAAGCAACCAGCTTTTGCTGCGTGCAACCTCGCCCTTTCTTTAACCAAAAATGAATCCATCAGCTATGATGGCCGGAAGTGAACTGGGTGGCAAGTACTCAGAGATCGACTCAGATCCTAGTTCTGTCACTAGGGGTCGCTATCCAGGACGACTGGTGATTGCCGATACCTTTCCCATCAAATTTAACATTCGTGATGATGAATTAGTATTTGGCACAAATTACGACTGAAATGAGCTTCGCCGTGTCTACCCAACGACGCGTCCATTTCCGACCTCCATTCAGTTACAGTGAGTGGAGGGGGGGGGGGGGGGGGGGGGGGGGATTGGGACTCTAACCTATATCTGTCCACGTACCAATATTTCCATGGATAAGGAACGTGTTTTTGGGTTATCGTTGAACGACGGAAGTCGTCGCGCACAGGCAAGGGCCCTGCAAGTGTCCTTTCCTTTTTTGAATAAGGTTCGTTAAAATTAGCCAGTCTCAGTAGTAGTTTCAACAATTTCAACAAATGGAAATGAAGATGGAAAACGGAACTAAGAGGATGAAGAGACCGAGGCGACGAAGAAACGGAAGGAAAGGACAAAAGGACAATGTGTCGGGTTGTCAGGTGTGGAATTTCACGAATTCGGCTCGAAACCTGTCTCCTCTGCCTTCTCCAGCCTCGATCTCCATTTGTCACTGATGGATCTGGCAGGAAACTAACTGGCGGAGCACCCAGATGTTCAACCGACCGGTTTCTCCGAGGGCTGCGCATGTGCGTTGCGACGGTTTCCACGAAACCTGGCAGTCGTCGGTGTCTTTCTGGCGGTGAGGAAATTTCATGATTAAAATTAGGAATAAAAAGTTACTTCTGCGAGAATGTTTCCAATGACGAACTCGGCCTGTATCCTGTCTTATATCTGTCCACATACCAACTCCCCCAACTATCGGGGCAATTTTTTATTATCTTCGGAAGTGATAACTCAAAGACAAACAAGACGTGACCTCAAATGACCTCTTTCGTGAAGAAAGCAGGCCAACTCGAACGAGGTCACCAAAGAGGTTTTCCATTTGCTCGTTCCCTGTTCATCCTCGCGTGCGTGCTGAGGTGAACCCCTTGCGATAAGATATCCTAGCTACTTCCCTTGCGTTTATTTGAATCACCTGACCTCGCTCAACCTTATCCTCTTGAGATTATTGTAGTCTGGGTATTGAATTCAGAGAGAGAGACACGACGAGAAGATGAGAGGTGGACGAGCGACCTGGCACCCAATCTCTCTTTCATAAACTTGAGAAGTGGACGAGGTCTTTATCCCGGCACGAGAGACATCTAGCGTAGGCTGAGTGAAGCTCTCTTATGGACGGGAACAAAGTCCTCGTCTTCCCATCTCCCTATTTTTCAGACTAGTGTCTCAAAAGGCGAAAGTGGAAAATCTCCTCGTCTGTCGAGGCCAGGATTACAATGTAGAGTATTCCAAGAGGAATAGGAACCCGAAGGAGGGAAAAAGGGGGAGTTCCTCGACATTCGAGTCAGGGAATGGAAAATGACATGCCCTTTAACACCTTCCCTTCGCGATGCCCTGACAGATGACGCCAAGAATGAGGGAAGAAGGGAGAGACCGAGGAGGGAGAAAAAAATCTCGGCTCGCTGTGGCGTATATAGGTATATACGAGAGGAGGCGTACTTCCGTTCGGGATCGTTAGGTCTGGGTTTGGCGGCAACTTCAAAGACATAGACACACCCCATTGCTACCCGTTTGCCTACCAGATAACAACTCTTGAGACACACACATGGATCATCTTCCAACATCCATATACGAAAACGGTTTCCGCTCCGACGTCTTCTCGTTCCGGCTTTGAAAATGCATCGGGGCGATGTGGGAGGTTGGACGAGTCCGATCCGGCACGAGGCCGGATTTCAAAATAAATTCGGGTTGAAAGAGGGCAGGTATTTGGGTCTGGCGTCAGTTTTTAGACAGGGGAATATTGGAAGTTTGCAGGAATTTCATGCTGAGGTGAGGAAATGAGAGATCAGAGAGACGAGTTGCGGGGCTCCGGATCGATACTGGATTACAAATACTGATACTGGTGAAATGATTCTGGATATTCAGTTGTTCCGGAGTACTGTAGCATTTGCACACCTTTCGACAACCCATGGAGTCGGCGGCTTTGTGGTTCCGTCAAAGGATCCTGTGGGACCCTTAAGAAGATCGGGAACGACCGCCACGAAACAACTGAGACTCTTTCCAGCAGGGCAAAAGTACGTTATAGGAATATCTTGAGCATGGCCGACAACGTTCTGTTGAGACTTGCTGCCCTCATGCTTTTAAGCGAACTTCGTCGCATAAAAGATTGGGTAATCCTGCGCGATTGCCTTTTGAAGCGAGGGTGCACGAAAGAGCCGGCGTACTGTGACGTGAGTGACATAAAAACGCATTGGACGGTTTATGGTGCGTGGCAGTGGATACGTTTATTATTGGAAAAGGTGCAGGTGAGACGACTCTAGTTGTCGGACTTCTTCGATGAAGATAGGTTTCAGTTTATCACCTTGAACAATATACGACACATCTTGAATCCCGACTGCTGCAATTCATTTCTCGATCGTATTTGCTTAAATGCAAATGAAAATAATGTATCAACATGCGAGGGGGAGAGCGAAAGAGAGCGAGGGAAGGGGTGAAAGGCAAGGAAGAGTGCACTCCAAAATTCATACTTTCTACACCCAGCACCACCAGGTGTGGAACTTTAAAATTCGCGGAGTCTGTTCGGGCACGATCTTCATCGATGACCGAGTCAGACTGTATCTCGCCCATCCGCATCCGTGTATCTTCACCGCGAACGAGACGATAACGTTTGGTGGAGTTCTCGCCGGACGACGAAAGTGGATAGAGACAACCGCAGATAGACGAGATCGACAGACATCTATGGGACGATAAGTGCCCCCAGTGCCCCCTTTCCAGAGGAAGAAAGCCGGTTTAAAAAAAAAAAATCTGCAGGCACCACGGAAGCCGGAAAAGGCCTCGTCCGCGCTCGTCCGCCTCCTCCACTCGACTGCATCACCACTCGATGGTGCCTTCTCATTGGTGGTTCGTGCAGAAAGTCGAGAACGGTAGGAGGAGGCTCCCCCCCCCCCCCCCCCCCCCCCCCCCCCCCCCCCCAAGAAAGTCGAGAACGGTAGGAGGAGGCCCCCCCCCCCCCCCCCCCCCCCCCCCCCGCTCACTTTCCGGCTCACGTCCCACCGCTGCTTTCGCTCTACTTCTGTCAACTTATACCCCTGTCGGGGAGACGAACTCGACAAATTTCTTTTTATTGGAGCCACATTGCACTGGAAGCGATCACGAGTTGCATTGTTCTCGCGTCCCGATTTCGCTCAAAAAGGCACACGAGCAGACGGGTAAGAGCTACGGGCTCGGTCGGGGACGAGAAACTCGAAAATCAGAAAATCTCACTGGGATTTCAGTACAATTGTTAATGGACGAGCAGAGATTCGGTCCACAGTCGAGAAATTTTTATTTATTTATTCGAGTGGCTTCCCGAAACGGTCAAATACTGATGACGATAGCGATCGCGACGACATTCTTCCGCGAACGAATCACCGAGACTCGCAAATAAAGAAGTAATCGATATCAATGACGAGCGGGGAGGGGCTCAACCGAAGGCGACTGCCCCCGGATTGATCGATGAGGAAGCACATTTGGAAGGAGGAAAGAAAGGAAGGAACATATGCAAATATATGATCCAGCTGGGGGCTCGAGAAAGAGGGGAGAAAAAAGAGGGCGGAGCTCATTATCCGTTGGCACTCGCCTTTGATCAGACACCGTGACACCATCAGCCGAAAATTTCCCGCAAATTGCCCCCTCTCTTTTCCTCTTCCCCCTTTCCGACTCGGCGGATTTTGGGGGCGATCGCCGACGATCCATCAGGGGGGGAAAACAGCCTTTTGCACACGTGGCGTCGCAGAAACGGATTTTGCAGACGCGGGGAGGGTTGCGCAAAACAATTCTGGAAATCCGATTCGGCGGGGAAATTTGCGGGGAATTCGGCGGGGAAATTTGCGGGGGGAAATGAATTCGCACGGTGGTTCGTCTCGCTCGCTTTTACTTTAGTTTTTGTGCAATTCCTAATTTATTTAATTCTTAGTGGAATTTTCGGGAATGAGAGAAAAAAAAAGAGGAAATATATAAATTCCTTTTACGCCTTGAACAAATTTCATAATAGCGAAATGCAAAAAAATTGAAACGAAATTTAAAAAAAATTCATTTGAAAAAGTAATCCGAGGAAAACATGAAACACTTCGAGAATTTTTTTAAAGAAGTTTATAAAAAAATTGGCACTTTCCATTGAAGATGGTCGTGCAAAAATCAGCTCTTGAATTTTCTCTTCCATCCTGCATAAATTTGCATGAGATTAATTTAGGCATAATAAAAAAGAACAGCGTTTGTTTCAGAAAAAGCAAAATTTCACTCATTCGAGCCGCGCACAATCCAATTTTTTCAGCGATCTCCGAGACTCAATTTTGCGTGAGCAAAAAAAAAAATATCGGCAAAAAATGTGACTTGAGCCGGAAAGAGGGAAACAGCCAATTTTCCAGCCAATTCCGCTTTTCATTCTGATTCCCGACCGATCCTTCGAACGAAACGGAATCGATAAAAAAAAGGATTTGGAGCCGTTGAATCCATTTTAATGCCAATAAATGAGCTGAAGAAATGGAGGAGAAACGAGGCGTGAGAAATAGATTCCGAACAAAAACACATTACTGCAGTGCGAAACCCCGCAAACACGTTATTCCCTGCTCTCGAATTTCCGACGAGGGGGACCAACGAGCCATCTCGGCCCCCCCGAGCCATCTCGGGCCCCCCCGAGCCATCTCGGCCTGAAATTCCTGCAAACTTCCAATATTCCCCTGTCTAAAAACTGACGCCAGACCCAAATACCTGCCCTCTTTCAACCAGAATTTATTTTGAAATCCGGCCTCGTGCCGGATCGGACTCGTCCAACAGTTGGGTGGGGGGGGGGGGGGGGGGGGGGGGGGAACCCATGAGGAATAATTTGGCCAAATACCCTACGTTGAATCGCTGGCGTCAGGAATGAGGTGGCTGTCCTTTTGTCCTTTGGTCCTTTCGTAATTTTATCCATAGGTCATCATTCCATCGAGAGAGAAATTCGTGTTGCAGGACTTTTGCGCAGTGGTACATACACAAAAAATTTTCTTCTTAGCGGTATTCTCATTAAAATAAAAATCCATAAAAATCTAAATCTGACCTTTCCTGAGATCCTAATTTAATCCGAATTTAACAAATTAATTTCCGGGCATTTTTGGTGTAAAAATTACGAATTAGGAATAATTAAATACCGGTCCGGATCAGTCTTTGGAAAGCTGAACCAAACTCAAATTTTTATTATTATTAACTCTTCTGAAATAACCAGGAAGTAAAAAGTAACCATGAAGTCATCTGTTCGATGCAGCATCCGAGGGGAAGAAAGATTTATCTCGAGTCGAATTTGCGTCATTTTCGCATTTCTTTGGAGTGGATCTGACGGCAAAAGGGAAATCCCACATTTTGTCAATGGCTCGCAGCCGACGTTGAAATCTCGTCAGATTAAGCCTTCTCTGTTTCATTCTCAAGGTCCTTTATGTTTGTCCTTTAAGGAAATAGGCAGGAGCCGGAATAAAGCCTGGTCGGATTTTTTTTTTTCCTCGTGGGAATCCCCCGTAGAAAATGAGTTTTTTTTTTAATCATCCCATATTTTTGACACGATCGTCTTTTTATCATTAATGAGGACGAGATTCTGCATCGATGGGACGATCGACCGGGCCGAAAACCCGAGGAAAAAGGGCAATTTAAGGAGAGACGAGGAGCAGGGCAGAATCTCCGCGACGCGGACATTTTTCATCGCTGGAATGCAGGAAAGCATCGCGACGTATCTCCCTGCGATGCTCGGGAGGCACGTGATCGCGCCACCCGGACGGACGGGCGAAATCCTCGAAAGGGAAGAGGAGAGAAAGATAAGAGGCCCTGGCATCAAGACAAAAAGAGAGAGAGAGAGGAGAGAGAGAGAGAGGAGCTGAAGAGAGGAATGTCGTAGTCTCGGATATCAGAGAGAAAGAGGGGAAAAGCCGCCGCAGTCAAAGGGAGACCGGCGGCATATGTATTTATGCCTCTTCCCTCCCTCTCTCTACCCCCCCCCCCCTGCCCCCCCCTCATCCTCCTCGAAGCACTTTTCCATCATCCCATATAGACCTACTGTATGGGGTATATCCCCGCATATACACATCACTTATGCACGACCCGAAACGCCGATCTGTGGGACAAAACAGAAAATGCGCTTCCGGGCTTCCATGTGCTCCGAGGACACCCAAGATGTCTGAGGAGGATGTAAACAGATCCTTCCGTTCCGGAGGATGAAATGAGCGAATGCGACCTTCAAGTTATCAGAGAATATTAATTACACGTGAATAAATTTTTGATTAAAAAAATGCAAATCGACCTCTGGGAAGTAGTTAAACAAAGACAGATAAAGTTGTTGAAGGAACGAAGACTCCACATTTCGTCGGCCGTGTTTACTGTTATGGACCTTTATTATTATTATTATTACTATTATTATTATTATTATTATTGAATTGAATTCCCACCTGCTGTCCACCTTGTGATCTGGCGTAATTTAAGGGTTTCGATGATCCTGCTTGCTACAGCGCATCTCACGACGAGGTAAATCGACTTAATCGATGGACGCATTCCAGGGATTGCGCCGAATTTTTTCGGGGGGGAATTTAAGCAAAAAGCTACAAGAACGCGCCAAACGCCAGTCGGCGGCTAATCGCTTTCGCCATTACCCCGATCGAAAATGAAACCAGAGCGTCGCTCCGATCGACGGCGGAAGACGCGGAACCACCGACGTCGGGGTCTTCGACCGACGGAACAAAGGAAGGAAAGAACCGGAGAGTCGTCGAAAGCGAAGGCCGGAGACCGACATTGACCCAGTGCCGAGGAACAAGAGCCGGGTTTGATTCGCGCTTCTTAACAAATTGTCTCGTCTGCATGCGTGAGACAACGGGGCTTAGAGCGAGTGCGTACGAGAGAGCCGAAAAGATGCGGAAGAAAGGGAAGCCTTCTGTGTGTGAAGAAAGTCTTTGACCGTGGAAACAAGGGACTCCGTTTTGGAGGAAGATCGGGCGAGACGAGGCGATTGTGTTCGATGAATGTCCCCCTTTCATGAATGAAAACGCTTCGGGAAATACCCCCCCCCCCCCCCAAGACTGACTCACACGCCATAGTACTACGACGTGTGCCTTCCGTCCATTCATCGGATTCTCAGGATTCGCCCGTTCTCAATGGGCCCTCCTAATCGAACCGGACGATTGAAAAAATTAAAATGCAGAACTTTCCATCAGAAATTTTTTTGTCCATTTCCAGAGCAAATCCAGCGTCGGAGAGCCTATTGCACGCAACGAAACACCGTAATCCAAATACATTTTTGTTCATACTTGTCAAACTGTTCACACTAAGGTCCGTCATTCTCGTACTGGTGGATTTCTGGCGGAGGCAGTAACGCGGAGGCAAGTGGGACGTGCAGTGGATTGCCCTCTACCAAGTGCGAGGTGGGAAGTCATCAGCTCTCTTCACGTAATGTAACTGGCACCCTTCCCCCATAGCGTGGCCCAGATGCAGTACCAAGAGTCCCCACTAGATGGTACTCATGTTCCCTGCACCCTTCAAATGCGATTAAGTACCCGCCTTCCCGATTTAGCAAAAGTGTTTCCACCCTTCTTTCCTCTTTTATTATGCAATTTATGAAGAGATGTGAGGAAGGCGTTGAATTATAATGTTTTGATTGCAATGTATGACGCAAGGAATAATTAACTGCTGAAGTTAAATATAAATACAGAAGTCCACGGGAATAGGCAAGGGTAGAGTGCATGACTTTACACATACCAAATGAATTAGGCATTGTGTAATACAGTTATCGTAGAGTGCTGTACACGCCCCCCCCCCACTCAAAGTACCGTGTTGAATCCAGAGGAGGAAAGCAGTGGATCGTGGACTCTTCTGAGCAGGCTAGAGCTATGGAGTTTAAGCTGCGAATCGGGCATTTTAACCGTTTGCTGACTCATCCGTCTGAGAGACGGGCTCGGTATACGTGGCCTTGCTCGGCCTGGCCCGTCTGCCAGACATGTTTACATGCAATTATGAGTGGAACCAAGTGCATTCACATGAAAGGAATTTCCCGGATGACCACTGGATGCGATTGTTTGCGTGAGTAGGCATTGGTGAAAATTTACGCAAATTAAATGGTCATTCGCGGCAACTGTTGAGGTGAAAAAACGGTCAGCGTATGGGTTAAGAATGGAATGGACTGATCGTAATTGCGTTCAGAAATATCACGAAAACGCCTAAAGAAAATGTAAAACCCCTGCCATAACGAAATCGGATATGGAAATTCTCTTCAGTTTATATTCCTGGCTATATAATCGTAGGACGAATACATATATACAGTGTGTCCCAAAAGTCCCTATCTATTTTGTTGAAATAGGTTGAATTTCAAACAAATGGTTCAATGACACATGTAGTTCCATACAAAATACAAGTATTATTACAGATCGAAATAAAAATACACTGCAATAATCTTTAATCAGTAGTTTCCACGTGCAAATCAGTATCTCTGCAAATCTCAAATCGGTCTGCTGCATTGCGGAACACATTTGCGAACATTTCGAGGTTTATTTTCTGAACGGCCTGCTCAATGCGATCTCGCAGATCTGGTAAATCTCGAATTTTTCTGCGATGAACCTCTGGTTTAATGAAACCCTAGGCAAAGAAATCCAATGGGGTCAAAGGCCTGTTTCCCCCACGTCCAATCCAACGATTTGGAAATCGGCTGTTGAGGAATGTCTGGTTTATTAATTAATTAATGGTTAATTCTGGCTTAATGACATGGTGCTCCATCCTGCTGAAAGTCGAGAATACCATCTGCAAGATGTTGGGGTTCCTGAAACTGTTGAAGCATATCGAATTCACGAATTGATTTGTCTGTAGGCTTCTGAAATTTTCTTGTGAATTTGTCTTCACAACATTTCATTCCTCTGATGTGACAAATTACTACCGTTACACGTGACTGCACATTCGGCATCAATTATGTGGATCTGAAATTTAAAAAATGAAAAGCTACAAATAGTTCGGACAGTAATCTAATGTTTGAATATTGCATAGAAATAAACGTGTAATTATATCATCGAGCCATTTATTTAAAATTCAACCTATTTCAACAAATAGATAGGGACATTTGGGACACCCTGTATATATATAGGGTGGTTAAAAAAAAACGCTCTACCGTTATCTATTGGAGAAACACAGTTTCATAAATGCAGCAAAAAAATTACATTGGAAACGCGGTCGACATTTGACAGTTACAAAGTGTTGAAATACTTGCCCGCTTTTTATCAGCACCCCTGCCCAAGTCGTGCAATGTCCATTTAGAGGTTAATTAAAGGTGCTTAGAAGTTAAGGTGCTTAGAGGTGGATCATTCCGCCTCAAGTGAGGTCATTACCTGCGCTCGACCGTCTCAGAACTCGATAAACTTTTCAACTTTAACTTTTCAAGGGACAGTTGGATCCAGCTGATACTTGATAGAAAGGTTCATGAGTCTAAGAGGCTTTTTTCGCATTCGCAAGATGGCGCTGTATCCCGATAGAGGGCGCTGTTGAAAAGTTTATTGAATTCTGAGACGGTCGAGCACAGGTAATGACCCCACTCGAGGTGGAATGACCTAAGCACCATTAAATCACCTCTAAATGGGCATTGCACGACATGGGCAGGGGGGCTGGAAAAAAGCTGGCAAGTACTTCAATTTAATTTTTTTTTTGCTGCATTTATGAAACTGTGTTTTTCCCATAGAAAACGGTAGGGCGTTTTTTATTTTTAACCACCCTATATACATCAAGTCCCGCTTAAAACGAATAGCGAAATTATTGGCACTGTTCTCTCGCGCTTCGTTGTAAAGGAATTTACCATAAGAATGTACATTATTCTCCCGCTCTGTTTACTTTCGAATAAGAACTTTAAAACCAGTTGAGCCTTTTGTGTCCATCCCGTAGAAGTTGCTCGTGGCAAACTTGCTCACCTACCGTACTGTATAAAAACTTTTTATATCAACAGAAAGTATTTAATACATACAGAGCCCCGATCTCCATACAGAGTTTAATCGTCCTGCGCTTTTCGACTACAGCACGTGATCGGCCCGGCATCGAGTCTGCCAATTTTTTTGGCGAATTCTTCACCCAGATTTTCCCACTCCTCCTTAATTACTGCTCTTAAAGTCCTGATCGTTCTGGGGCGCCGATGCGCCGCTTTCACCTTCGAGAGAGCCCACGCATTCTCAATGGGGTCGGTCGCCTGCTTCGGACGATCGTCGTCCTGCAGCACCCAAGTCTCCGTCGAATCGGGAAACAGAGTAGCTGCAGAAGGCAAGAGGTCACGCTCATAAATGGTCTTCAGCAGACGTGCATCCAGGTTCTGGTTGAAGTTGCAGATGCTCCCGATCCCTCCAGCGTAGAGGCATCCCCAAGCACGCACCTGACCCAGGTGTCTCACAGTCCGAGCGATCACTCTTTTCCCTCCACCGTTCCCGTCTCTCGATGTATTTTAAGCCGACCGGCCTTCGCTGGCTTTGAGATCTTTTTGCACTTTGCGATGGCGCAGAAGAGAGCTTCGGACCCCAGGGACGAGGGGCATGAAATCAATCTCGTAACGATTCTTCATCGAAAATTGCATTTTTCCTCACGCCAACGAAAAACAGCTGCGTAACTGGGACGTAACGAACGAGAGTCACCAATTCTTTTAGGCGGATCGGCACTCACGGGCAGCTGTCCGATGCAAAATGTTTGAGCCGCGTAGGTTTCCTGTCCTTCGAGAAAACCTTGGTACGTTAATTTTGACGACCACTGTAAACCCAGTCGTTCCTCTTTCACCCCACTTTTCATGTTCAGTACACCGAAAACATCGCAAAAATCCAGTTCCCCAAAACCAGTTTAGCGAAATCGATTCCTCGTGACTTTAGAGCCCGAGATCATGGCATAAGCTTCCATTCCTTTTAGAAATCCGAATTTGCAAGGAAAACATCTTGCGGCTCTTGCTTACACTTTAGGCATGCAACTCGTATGGTTACAGTTTTGTGGGGAAAAAAAAAGTTGACCCCGACGTGAGTCGAACACGCAACCTTCTGATCTGGAGTCAGACGCGCTACCATTGCGCCACGGGGCCTCGCCTCTTAAATTTTCTTTTCTTTCTCGCAGTTTTCCTTTTTCTGGATCGGCGGACTTCGACACGGCTCGGTTCGAAAATCAAGAGACGGTACCACGAGAATCACGACGGAGCTCGCAACATTTTCCTCGAAAAACAAAGAAACGTTCGCGAACTTTTTCCCCCTTGAAAAAGGAGACGCGAATCGACGCGAATCGACGCGAATCGACGCGAAAGCAATCGTCATCTGGGAATGAACTCATCGTAGCGGCCGAAAGGAAAGTCTCCCGCGGTCACTTCTCATTTTGCAAATATTTAGAGGAGAGCTTATTTTTACGTTTCTATCAATTTTAGTTCTCGAGTCACGACCGACCGAATTTAGTTCATCTATTAAGCTATTATTATAAGACATTTATGAGTTGAAAGTTGTCAGGTCGGTCGTTTCCAGTAATTTGCATATCGTGCAAGCGACGAAGAAGGATCGACGACGTCTGAGGATCGACCGAGGATCGATCGAGGATCGTCCGTCGGTCACTTCCCACTCGATTCGAGGGGCCTCGGTCGACGTCGGAGGGAATTCTGCGGAAGATTTCCGAAGCTCGGAGCGAAAACCCGGAGAACATCGGGCGAAAGCGAAGATACCAGATGATAAAAAAGCAAGAGAAGTGCGACGCCATCATGCATTCCCGACGCAAGAAAAGAAAGAGAGAGAGACGGAGCCCGAAGAGAGAGAGAGAGAGAGAGAGACGCATAAAGAAGACAAGGAAACCCATTGAGAAGAAGGAAGAAAATCTTCTTTGAGTCTGTCTCCACGGGATCCTCATATAGAAGCGGACTCCACCGCCTATCCCCCTCCCTCCCACCGTAATGTTCCTCGCCCTCTAGAGTGAATCGAGACCGACACCGCGATGGACGGCGTCGGGAGTGCGGAAGGGGAACATCCCAAGGAATTGGACGATGCGGTCGCCAGGCTCCTCAAAGGTCTGCCTTTTCGTCTCGTCCCTACTTTTTCTCACGCTTTCGTCCCGGAGATGCATTTCGCACCGATGATCTTTCTCGACCGGGTGTTCGTCGGTACCGCGCTTCCGGAAGGCGTGGGTCGGATGCAGCGTTTGGCCTTCGAGAGGCCGGAAGTGCAAAAATCAGATCCAAAGCATGCCGTCTTGCAAAACTCTGCCCCAAAGCATGCCGCCTTGCAAAACTCTGCTCCAAAGCATGCCGCCTTGCAAGCGACGATGCTTCTGGATCGGTGGAGACACGGGTCGAAGTACTCTTTCACGGTCCATCCCTTCGACCCCTGCACCCCTGCTCCCAACCGGCACGACGTCGAGCAGCGGCTTGCTGCAGAAATCGCCGATAGGGTCGGACGGTCTCCGGCAGCGTCCATCGCGCAGGTGGTGCGAAGGTGGTGCGAAGGTGGGGAAGGAAATGCCGGAAGGTGACCATCTGCTCGGCCATCGAGCAGCATGCCGACCGAGAAGTCGGAAGTGGGTGGGTTTATTCTAGCTCAGAAATCAGGCAATCGTCTACCGTCCGAGCAAGGACCAGACAGGTTTAGAAATAAAATTTAAAAAACGATGCCGCTGAATCTAATAGATATTAGCTAATCTATCTGGAAGTGCCTATTCAAATACTTCATGATTCGTATCTAATCGTATTGAAAACAACATTAAAATGAAATAATATTAATTATTGGAGTGACAGTACCAATAACAGGTTCATCCAATGGGACAAGCTGACATTGATGAATATCTGTCGAAGCCTATAAATGCTAAATCAACTTCATACTACTGGGGCAAATCATGTGAGAAATTGAAAAAAATCAAGATAACTTCCGTACGAGACTTGTATGAGAGAATTGTAACCGTTCCAAGGAAGGAACAGAGAGCAAAAGTTTCTTCTTAAAATCACTTCCTCGAGCGTGCCAGCTCACAGATTTAAAGATACGAACGCTATCATCAATGGCGATTATCAGGGATAGGACTACTGAAAATGACTGTGCTCCCGAAATCGCGACACTGATCTACTCTTGCCTCAGCCTGGAGTCGTGATGTGACCAAGATGCGGGGGTCTCGTTTAATCGATATTTGTGTTTGTCTCCGAGATGAATCTCTGAGAAAAATCAGAGGTGGACGGTCGCTTCCCTCCGCCCCTCGTGTGCCGATCGGCGGGATGTAAAATCCCACGATCGGATTCGTGGGAGCGTGGAGGGATCTGTCGAGATCGGCTGTGTCCTCGCAAACGAGACGATGATTTTTGCCTTTGCGTTAGAATACGAGTGGAGCCTGAGGGGAATGACGGTGAGGGGATCGGGAGGCGGAGGGACGGGATCGGGCAAGAAGAAGCTGCACGTGAAGAGGCCAATGAATGCATTCATGGTGTGGGCCCAGGCCGCGCGCCGCCGTCTCTCCACGCAACATCCACAGCTCCACAACGCCGAACTCTCCAAGACCCTCGGGAAACTCTGGCGGTAGACCCGATCTCCTTCGACCTCCTTTAGGCCTACTGCATGCCGACGCGTCCGACGAGACGGTTCGGCGAGCTTCGGGGAGATCGCTCTACCCGACCCCGATGTAAACGTCGTGTTGTGGGAAGTGGTGCTTGGAACAGGCCCTGGGCCTGTTTCGTGGAATTTACACGTTGTGCGAGTTACAAGTACTCGCAAAGGTCGTGTCTCCTTGTTTAACTCTTCCAGCTGGTCCCGCTGGCCCTTTCGTACTGCTACGACACGACCCTTGTAATTACTAGTAACTTGTAGAACTTGTAAATTCCACGAAATAGATCCTTGGCCTTTGGAACAGGCCTGGGACAATTTACAAGCCTAGGACGCCGTTCCGGGAGATCGAAAACCGACAGATACTCGAGATAGTCTCAAGTATTAGCCCAGGTACGGCCTCTCACGTCAAGAGTCACAGACCGCAAATCGTTTCTCGCGAGAATTTTCTGGGGAATTTTCTGACCAGATAGCGCAGGACACCTCCGGTACCGATATCCGGAATATCCGGTCTCGGTCATGAGACACTCGGGAAAAGAGCAGAACGAATGCAGAGGGAGTGAGGCCACGATGAAATTGGTTGCCAATTTCACGGACCCAGGCCGCTTTTAGCACTCAGAATCCGGAAAAAGAATCCGAACTAGAGAGTGAATCCTTGAGATATTCTGACTCTCGCTCCCGGATATTTCCAAACATTCGAGGCGATACTCTTCTAGAGTAAGGAAGAAGTAAATGGACGGTCAATGGGTCCTGTGTAAATTTTCCGTGTTTTCTTTGCTTTTTCCGCTTTCTCCTCTCTCTCGGTCGCTCCAGTTTGATGCAAGAATGTGCGCCAGATGACTTTCCTTCCCGCTCTCGAACGTTTTCGCTCCCGTCAAGTCCAGTCCCGCAGGAGGGGCAGGGAAGGGAACGGGACTTCCAAGAACTTTCACTTTCTACTCAAATTACTTACTATTTTACTAGACTAAATTACTACTACGTACCTATTCAAATTTTAATACCTCGTCCTTTAGCTCGTTCCTATTACACTTCGGCCTAATTTAGCCTGATAGTTTCTGGAACGGATCTGCCCGAGGGAACGGTGGGGCGTTGAGTTTTTAAAAGTCTCTCTACGTCGGAACGTGAAAATGTTTGTTCGTACGAACGGGAAGGGAGGAAAGGGAGAGGAAGTCGATCCTTCGCGAAGCGAACGAGGCGAGCTCAGGCGGGCTGGAGGGGGCAGGCGAGGAGGTCTTCTTGCCCAGTCTCGATGACAACCTGCGGACGGGGAGGTGAGCTCGGGGACTCCGTTCGCGCCCGTTCAGTCACTTCGTGGCCTGTTTATACTGTTCGCCTCTCTATCCAAACCGAGGATATTTTTATGTTCTCGGTACGAAATTAATCGTCGCGACTGTTTTCTTTATACCAACATAGAAGCTGTATATACGAGGCGCTCGCGATTCCGCTCGTGCTGAAGAAATTCTCTCCGACTACAGCAGAAACGCCATTATTCTCCCTTTCTCGAGCTGCCCGAACGGCAGCAAGCGAACGAGGACCGCTGGCGACGGGAGGGGACGGGAGGGGACGGGAGGGGACGGGAGGGGACGGGAGGGGACGGGAGGGGACCCTGGCGCGTGCAGCGGCCTCGTTCGATCCTCTGCCGTAGGTTCCCGTCTTCATGATCGCCGTAATCGCTGACGGAACTAAGAGAGGTGTGGCTTTCGGATATAATAAAAGAATACCCGTTCGAATCGAATGGGGAATACCTGTCTCACAAGGCCAATGATTAACGTACATGCAGTGTTATTTTGAATTCCTATATATCGGGAGAGGGAAAAAAACGCGCCGCTCTTTGAGATTCTTTGGAGTTCATGAAATAGAATATAACATGCAAAACAATTTTTGCTACGACTTCTACGTATCCTTTGATCGTCCTAAAATTCTTGTTCATTTTCTCCAGTCGTTTTAGCACAATAAAGAAAACGCGAAGGCAACTCGAACTTCATTTTTGCGCGAGAAAAAGTATCGGCGAAAGAGCAGTTGGTGCGCGTGGATCGCACTAATCTGGGGCCAAAGCTCGGAAGGAGCGGAAGACTAAAACTGGCCAGAACTGAAGGAAACTGCGTTCATGTGGAAGATGGCATTATTTCTCTAGATGAAAATCCTGGGACACAAAATTTATATCTGCAAATTGCTACACGTAAGGGCGAGTCAGAGATCTGCTAAGCTGAGAGAGTGCAGAGGAAAAACCCGATGAAATATTGTCGTTCCGAGTGAATGGGGCAGGTTCTCCAGTCAGCGTCCAGGACCGAGTGCAAAAATACATTTCCAGTTTCTTTTGTAAAATCAGTTGTGCGCTGAAACGGCTGAAAGTAAAAGGTCAGAAATTTTCGGATGCTCGAAGGACGCATTGAGGTGTGTGTGAAAGAAACTTCGTTGCTCTGGCTGCTGTTTCAGAGACGCCACGAAATTTCGATGAGCGGCGTGTTTTTTTTTTCACCCGGTATTTGTAATTTTCAATGGAAAGCAAGGCATGGGAACAGACGGCTACCAGTGAGAATTTATCGAAGGAGCCTAGATCTCACGTCGACGTCGCGTTCAGAAGCCTTGCAATATTCTTTCGAGTGTTACCTGACACATTCCGGATTTCGAAGCTTTGTTTACTGCATTTAGCGTGCTGAGCGAGGCGGAGAAGCAGCCGTTCATCGAGGAGGCGGAAAGGCTGAGGAGCCAGCACAAGAAAGACCATCCCGACTACAAGGTATTTTCACTATCTGCGGTGGGGGGGTTATCTCAGATCCTAAGGTTGTACCTTCGCAAACTCTTCTTTTGTCTCAAGATCTTCCAAGATCGGGCGTCTATCTCGCATAGTTGGAAGTACTGTAGTCTGTTCTCTGTTCTCTCCGATCGCGTTTTCATGAGTCTTTGGAAGACATTACCGTGAGGCTCAACGCTCTTACACGGATTTCTTCGTTCTACTTCATTTGCTCTTATGTCTCATTTCATATTGGATTTCTTTTTTTTTTAACGCCTGGTCTTTTAAGGGTAACACTTGAAAAGCATTCCGTTAAAATTAGCAAAACCACTCAAAATTGCTCTCTCTTCCCTTCTTCCATGTTTGACATTGGGTGGTGCAGTACCAGCCTCGGAGGCGTCGACCAGTCAAGTCCATAGCGGGAATCGTGCATGGGACTTCACCTGATCAACGACCCAATCGGTCAGCTTTGCTCGCTATATCTGCAGATCGTTTCATTCTTCTTCCTTTCAATGCAGTTTTACTCCCTAAAGGATGAAAGGGGGGGGGGGGGGGATCATGAAAACCTCCATGTGCTTAGAACCGAAAATATTATTGCTCTAGCCTCTCAGGGAGAAATAGATATCCATGCTATTAGCATGATCGGTCCACGGTGACCCACGGTTAAATATGATCTATCCTTCCTCCTGGACCTTTTAGAAGAGGAGAAAGTGGGAACGGAGACAGAAGAATGGAGTCCCCGCCAACGCCCCCCAAAACTCCCCTCGGTCATCCGGCACCCCCTCCACCTTCTTCCCAGCACCCATCTTCAATCAAGTGCGTTTATACTTTCGACACGGGTGGGCTCGATATCGACTGATCAGAGCAGACAGCGAGAAATGTTTTATCGCTTCCGACTTAGGTGGGGACTGGGTTTCGGCGGAGAATCGATGAATCCCCAACCTTCGTCCATCTACGGCCCCACGCCTTCCGCCCTTGAACGATTCTCTCCCCCAATGAGGTAAGAGCCCTAATGATTCTCTTGCATGCACGCGACACGTTGAAAGGATCGAGGCGGGGGCATCCGCAGTGGATCTGCTCACTCACTCAGTGAAACTGTTCGGAGCGACTTCTCTCCCGAATGTCAGCCGTTTCCAGTCGTGAGGACCACATAGACTAGCTCTCTGGGCGGCCGTATCGCTTTCTTTCCGTCCCATCATAGCATGCTGCGAGGAAATAGTTATAAAATATTTAATACAGCAAGGCTGCACGTTAATGCAGGCAGAATCGAGGGGAGAAAGCTCCGGATGTATATCAAGAGCACTACCATACGCCCTCGAGTTCGATCATCTTTCGATTGCGTTGACAATCTGAGGACGGAACTTCTTCCATCAAATCACTTGTTGCAGCTTTCCTTAAAAACGTGGTGAGACGTTATAGCCGAGTGTAATATCAGGGGGAGTCGTCGTGGTCTCGTCCATTTCAACCAATTCCTAAAGTTTTTGATATTGTACTCCAATAAATTTTCACGTTTGGCCCGAGGAGAGTTTCATGTACGAGGTATAACAGGTTCGCCAGAATTTGGGATCTGAATCTGGTACTTGATCATGAGAATCTGGCCCGCTCGATCAAGTTCAAGGCCTTCCACGGATCGACTTTGGACTGCACCATTTTCAAGTCCTACCAAAACTTTTAAAGTGATCTCATTCAAGTGCTTCCTCCACTTGAATGAAAAGGATGGGTTTTGATCTTGGGTAAAAAATGAGTCAGAAACAAACAGCATACATAACTTGTTTTCCCTAGTTTCATTCAGCTATCTACTGCATCGTTTTGCTAAGCCTTTAGGCCAATTTTCAGACTTACAACCCTCCAAGTAGGAAGCAGTTGGATTACATGTAAGCCGATGATCAGCTTACCAACAAATGGGAAGGGGTTCATAGATCATTACGAGCACGAGGCACGAAGTCGTAAGTCAGCGTAGGTCAGTCATAATCGTAGCGTATAACGACCCTTTTCATGGGAATTTCCGTCACCGCCAACGCCGATGCGCCGACGCATGGACTCGAAAAACAGTTCACTCTCTCATTTCGCCAACGTCTGCAGGTCCACGAAGTTTCATTCGTAACTCTCCAGTACTTCAAGAAGTGTGGATGTGCGTGCTTGAGAGGTCGCATTACTCCTGTCCTAGCGACCGAGCTAGAAAAATCACGTTGTCGATTTCGATAAATGAGGTATCGTTGGACTATTCAAGAGTGGGGTGAATTGGTCGTCCCACAGTTCCAAGTACCGATGGCATCGCCCCAATTCACGGTACAGAAAGAATCAAGAGGCACTTGAGATCCAAAAACACTGACACATAAAGCTAAATCTATTTGACCCACTTTAGTAAACCAGTGCAGTAAATTAGGTCGAACAGTTTTTTGCTCTACGTCGGTCTTTGGACCTCAAGTGCTTCTTAGAACTTACAGTGTAACTACTAAGAGGCACTTATCCTTTAAAAAAAAAAGCACTAAAACATATATCCACTTGATGTAAAACCTACTAGAACTATTTCGACAAATACGGATTCGTGTTGGGTCGTGTCGGATGCTGGATTTGTGTTGCATGGCGGTGTGCCTTTTCAGAGTAATTTACGCTCCTGTGGTGCGGTAGGTACTAAAACGTACTGATTATTATCCAGAACACACAGACCGTCCTAGGACAGTAGCTACTGGACTGACTTCGACAAATGAGGCACCATTGGACTAACCTAACGTTAAGAGTTTTCATATTGAGTTTCAAGTTTGATATACTGTAGTACTGAAAGTACTATAAAGTAAATATTAGTCAGGAGGCAGTACAACCAAATGAAATATATATATCCGTTGGATTCTGATGAATAAGAGGACTTGTCTTAGGAGCTATTGCGTACTTTGTGAAGGGGTCAGAACCCATTCGGCACAGCTACGTAGTGTCAACATTGACAAAAGGTTGAAGTGTTGAGACGTGGTTGAAGTTGAGAATTCAGCGAAGAATCAACAGCAATGAAATGCCGGCTATTCATAATTAACCGCATTTTCAGCATATATGCGTTACTCATAGATTACCGAAGTCGTTTGTAAGGTATTGAGTGCAAATTCTTTCTTCACATTTGCCTTCACCATAGTCTCAATGGGGTTTCAACATGGAACCATACACATTATTTCAACAGAAAATAGGTTCTACCAATCGGCGCGAGATGGCCGCCGATTTAGCGATTCTCACCCTGGTGCCATTGGAACACTCCCCATGTATTTCTCATACAGTATCCGATCACTTTCCACAACCAATTTGGGGGAATTCCCATATAGAACCATTTAAGAATGTAACCAGGCAGAAGGGGACACCAGGTACTTCTGGCCAGGGGATCCTAGGAAACGTGTCGAATTTTCCTACCTTACTATATGGCATTTCCCTTGAATCTCAGTCGAGAACGACAGAACATTTTAACCAGACTGCGAGGGCGATAAATCTGGAGATGTCGCCAGACATGTAATTCCTCTGCTGCCCAGAAGGATTTGTCATTCAACTATGTCACTCGGGTTCTGATCCAGAAAAGGGAGTTAAGGATGGAAATTAACCTTGGGATGATAGTAACCCCTATAGTACTTTCTAATTAAAATCGATTTTAGCGCGAGTTCAATTTCAGGAAAAAGAGATAAATCCCAGACATTTATAATTCAAGGCTGGCACAACGTGACACATGAACGTATTTTCAACGATTGCAACATTCGGCAACATTGAATCCACCTTTTTCACACCGTTGTGGCAACGTCGCTACGTTGAAAAATCAGTCCTCGCTCAATGTTGACAAGACGTTGTTGTGTCGAATGGGAAGTACTGCATCTGTACCGAATGCTCTAAAATGCAGTCAAGGAGCTCCTGAGAGCATACCTGCTTAACTTATTTTAACAAATAAGGTACCAATGGTCTTCTATCGCCCTGGCGGTATAGGATCTCGCAAACTGAGTTACTGGTACCACTGATTTAATTGTTTACTGAAGCAAAAAGGTAGATCAACAGCTTGTTTTTGCTTAAATGCTCGCTCGACAAATTGACTAACAATTCAGTCATTCAGACTCTGAAAATTACTCGTATTTTGGTCCATAATTCCCATACTATTGCTCGTTGTGTGGGCCAGGACTACATTAATGGCTAAGTGCTCGGTGCCTTCAGTCACCCGAATACCTGAACCCATTTCGAGAAATGCAGGAACGAAATATGGAGGAATGGTGTAGACATGGGCTCACCCTTGAAAAAGAAACGACTATTCATCATGATCAAGTCATGAAAGCCCATTATATTCCCCATACGATGAAACTTGCATCATATTCCATGATTGAAGTCTTTATAAATAAAACGACCAGGAGTAAAAGCATTCGAGTACACTCCCCCCCTCTCGCTCCATGAGTCACCACCGTCGATTAGATATTGTGAATTCATGTCGCTCCTCTGTAAAGTTTGTATTGTGAAACTCTCAGAGACTCCACGGAACACCTCTGATGCTTCGAAATGTCATTTGGAAAAAAAACTTGGTCGTCTTTCAGGAATTTGCAGACAGTGGCGCACATGAAGCGACTGAACGACACCGGCCCGAAAACGCCAGTGATGCTGAATCCCTGTTATCAAACCTTCGACAACCCTGCTCCCGCCACCGGCGGGAACTTGGACTACGTGGGGGGAGGAGGAGGCGGTAACGGTGGTTGTGCAGGAGGAGGTGGCGGGTACGGAGGCTACATGGTACGAAACCATCACCCGCCCCCTTCACATCCTTCGATCTACAATCAGGACATGTTTCACCAATCAGGGTTCGCCTCTTCGGCTGCGTCTCAGGGGTTCTACGCCTATACCAGCTCTCCTACCAGCATGACGCCCTATTACATCGGCGGGAGATGACGCAATCTACACAATTATAGTCGATTCCTATCCTCATTGCGAATTTATTCTTCAGTGCCTGGTTAGAAGAGAATACAGTTGAGGTTGTGAACTTCTTGGAAGCAAGTTGTCTCAGTAAGCGCTGTTCAAACTGAGGGAGTCGAACACCAGCGGGGAAAAAAAAAACCTTGGAGGTATCAGTCGTTTCAGGCCATTGATAACACGGATACGTAGCGTAACATATACTTCAAAGTAGATTTCGGTGACGTCTTTGATGAAAATCTTGAGGGATAGTTTCTTTGCTATAATATTTCTGACGAACAGTAGGAAGCTCGGTTTTCTGCGCCTATAGACATAATCAGACCCTAGTAAAATAAAAGCCATAGGATTTGGTAAGTATACGAGGTCTGGCAATAAAGCTCCAGGACTGATTTTTTTGTGATTCTGCCAATATCACAAAAAATTATTTTCATTCCATGGACTGATAGATTAGACTGTTGGGCAGTGTTGTGCCAGCCCTCATCTGACTAGCATCTTGAATGAGAGTTTGGCTGGCAATGTAGCAGCTCAGTGTGTAAGGCGTCTGTCATATATTGGAGCATAACCAGGAACTTTTCAAGACACTTCAGCAACGTTTCATGGATTACTGCAGCTGTATTGATCGGTTTGAGACAAAATGTGATGAAGCATTGCTACACTCTGGGAATATGACAGACGCCTTACACACTGAGCTGCTACATTGCCAGCCAAACTCTCATTCAAGATGCTAGTCAGATGAGGGCTGGCACAACACTGCCCAACAGTCTATCAGTCCATGGAATGAAAATAATTTTTGTGATATTGACAGAATCACAAAAAAATCAGTCCTGGAACTTTATTGCCAGACCTCGTACATGTTATTCGAGTCTGAAGAGGTCAATTTTGTTAAACCAGTCTCGTGGCCATAAGAAAAAAAAAAGAAATGGTTTCTTTTCAATCCTACAGCACGAAATTTTTTGCCGGACAACATGCGGCACCCAGCTGCTGTATATACAGCATATTTTCTGATGCATTGCAGGATTGCAGTCCAGCTGCAGGACATGCTGGATTGGACTTTTCAATAAAGAATGCAGTTGCAGCATCCAACATATTGTGCAGTCCTAGTATGAACTTGGCCTTAGTCAGCAATAAATATATTCCGTAAAGGCTTCTGTCGCTGAATTCGCTGCGATCTCTGAAATATACGGCAAAACCCAAACATGAAAGTTGAGTCGAGTCGAACGCACAAACCATAAGATGACCACTATAATGTGTATTCGATTCGACCTTGAGGTGCGAGCGTTCGACTCAACCTTCAGGTGTTCGGGTTTTGCCGGTTTACCCTACTCAGGAATTTGAATCGAACAAATTACTTCTTTTTTTTCCATTTAAGCATGAGCCTAGAGAAGCCTGGAATTGTAATGGAGGGGAGCCACTGAACGGCCAGGGGCCCATTTCATGGAATTTATAAGTTCTACAAATTACAAGTAATTACAAGGGTAGTGCCGTAGCTGTGCGAAGGACCAGCGGGACCAGCTGGAAGAGTTAAACATGAAGACAAGACCCTTGCAAGTACTTGTCCTTGTAGAACTTGTAAATTCCATGAAATTCTCACCCGTGTGTCCCAATAACATTTTTCACCGGGGTCAGGACCATACTTTAATATTTTAATTAGGGCTGTCACGATAGCAGTTTTCAAAACATCGATAGTAAATCGATGCATCGGGGGGGGGGGGGGGGGGGGGGCCGGGGGGTTCCATCTTTTTTACGGACTGTATTGTACAGTACTCGCCTCAATTCAATGGGACATTTCCCCTTTAAAATATTTTGCCGATGCATCGCGATGGTCGAAAAAACTATCGATATCTCCAACTATCGATGCATCGATCTATCGTGACAGCCCTTATTTTAATAGTTATCGTCGGACACCGAAAGCGGAAAACAGTCACACACAGTCAGACAGGTGCAATAAGATAGCAGCGCCAGGTAGTATCTACGAAGATACAAATATCTGAATTCTGTGTTTAGATACTGAAATCAAGTGCCTTGGTCCTTCGTCTCTGAACCTTGTGGGATCACGCAGTCAAATGCATGGAAAGAAGACTTTTGAGGCCAAGGATCGTCTGCGAAGACGAAGCATAAAAAAGAAATGCCATGCCTTGTCATTACTGAAGCAAATATGATTCAGAGCTCACCTTTTCCTCACTGTCAAACTAAATTAAAATAGACTTAAAATTATTATTTCATGGGCATCATGATATATTGTTAGATAATGCTGAAATGTCGTTCTCTTGTCCTCACCATTGAGTGTCTCAGAGGAAACATTTTAATCTCTCCGTAACCAAAAAATTGGCAGCGTGCTCATTTCCACTTAGAGTATAAGACGACAGTATGACTACCTGAAATTGGCTACATAGGCTTGATGGTGAAGATGAAATGCAGTAACCTGGAACGTGTCAAATCGGTACGGTTTAATGAGGGGAGGGAAGACAAACACGTTTTGTATGACCACTTTTCAAGACAGTGCTACTTCCATACACACATTTGTTATGGATATGACTCTCTTTGATTTTTATAGGCTTTACTTTTATACATGATTGTAATCAATGGTCCCCACCACAAAGACTCATGATATCATGAATTCAATTTAGCCTGTGAGAGGCATACAAGAACTTCATTTCCCAATAGCTAATTTCTCAAGTTGTACATGGATTGTGATTATTAGGGTATGGTAAGGCCTGAGTAGTAATAGCTATGCAGTCTGGTTTTGAATGTCTCATGCATATATATGTTCACTGTTTAAAATACTGAATGAAGCCATCTCACTGGATATTTTCATGTCCATTATCCAGTTCCTCGCTTTTGGGAGTGGATCCTGCCCAATTCTTGCTGTATTTTGTACCTAAGGGTTTTTGACGAAAGGTTTCAAGTGGATCTAATCATTGACTGAGGCAATTGATTTCAGAGCAATGCAAATTTTTATACACCAAATTCCAAGACTGCAATCGAAAAACACAGCATTTGCACTGCATGAATGGGTAAATGATCTATAAAATCAACAACATATCACGCAACACAATCACCACTTGATGTTTAGAGAATTGACATTTTTCTCCACTGGGTGATACTGGGTGTGGAGCAGGGCCTTTCGGGTTTCATCGTCCACCAACACCTCATTATGCAAATAACGCAGGTGGAGATTGGATTCAGGAGTTTGAGACTGGATTTCCTTGAACAGCTGCATGACTTTGGCCAACTGGGCCTTGGGATCCTCCCCTCTCAGCTGGGCTCCTCCATTTGCACAACCTAAAAGGGACATTTTAAAATAATTATTTCATCATTCTCTGCACAAGATATTAAGTTTTACAGAAAAGCACATTAATCATAAACAAATTGGATAGGTGCTTGCATTCTGTTTTCTGAGGTTTGATGAAGACAGGGGATGGTCAAGATGAGGGTAATTTGGATTTGTGCCATAGAATGACATTAATCAACTGAATAGAAGTAAAACAGATAGATTTTAGAAGTACAATCAAGTAAAGGAGTACCACAATTGCCCAGTACTTTTACTTGTGGGGATGTTAAAATCCTAAGATTTCAGCTAGATTATGAACAAAAATTGCACTTTTTATTTAATTACTTTTTTCCGTGAGAATGATTTTGATGCATCTAATTCTCCTTCTTCATTCAAAATTAAGCCCTAACACATTTTCACAGGCCTATCTTCGCTGTCATCTTCCTAAATTTCAACCTCTTTACCTTCGTGTCCTTTAACACTAACATTAATGCTCTACCACCACAAGTAAAAAATGTCAAAGGGGATAGAGCAAACACTCTGTTAAGTTGAAGTAACAAGAATGGTAGAGACTCACCACTGGGGCATGCCATGACCTCAACGAAGTGATAAGGGCACTTCTTCCTCTTCATTTTCTGGACAAGGTTCTGGATATTGCGGAAGCCATAAGAGAGAGCAAAATGTAGTTTTATCTCTCCATTATGCACAAGGGTCACCTCCTGCAGATCCTGGTTCCTATGAGAGAATGGACAGAGCAAGAAGTCTCTACTTCAGTATGTACCCTCAGCCCCTTCTGTGCATCAACACTCACAGGCCATTAGGAGCTTCTAAAAGCTCTAACCATAGCTGAGCAAAAAAGCAGGCTTATACATGAAACTAGAACCTTTTCATTGATAGGTAACTGTAGCAATAAACACTAGTACTCATTGCAGCATAGCTTCTTAAATACAAAATAAGTATATACAATATATATATATATATGTAGCAGGGACGAAAAAATGCACCTCGCAGCCAACCAAATTGAAGAGAAACCAAAAGTTTGGGGGGAATTTTTGGTTTCTCTTCAATTTGGTTGGCTGCGAGGTGCATTTATTCGTCCCTGCTATCATCCAATGGCCAATGCGGGTTTCCTTCTTTCATATATATATATAATAATAACAATATATAATAATATATAATAGATTTTCATCAAAATGCTTTTTTCAAGCTGCATTGTAAGTAGGGCAGTCTAAATCTATTTATTGCCTCTACCACTTACTCTACAGAATTTCCAAGAATACACACAAGCTACTTTTATTTTCAGGTTAGTGATATGAATGGAGACCCAATGGACTTTCTTGGACTTGAGTCTACATAATCCATAATTGTTTAGAATTGACACTAATAGTTTTTAGGGTCTTTTTCTGCATGTAACTTGATTCAATTCTTTAAGAAGTAATGAGCATTAAAGAGCCTCCACTATATACATCCTTCTGTGCTATTACTTGGACATGGGCAGATTTATGGTCCACATTGTCAATATTAATCAGTTTCAATCCCTGATATGTCTAATAAAAACATAGGAATGACCATGGATGACCTCAAATCATAAGAAGGTTCAAACAAACCCAATACTCTCATAATTTCAATCATTTTCCCATAGCTAAAACAGATTTTTCTTATGCATACACACATCAAAAAAAGTTTTGCACCACCCCCAGATCTCTAAAGGGTTCTTGCTGTGATATTTTTGGTTATAACTTTGCTGTATTTCATCCAAATCCCATCAAAATTTTATCGAACATAAAAAACACATATAGCAACAATATGCTGTGCAATGTGAGCAGGCCTTCTTCAAAATGGACCACACGGTGTAATCCATAGGTTTGAGATCTGGTGAGTTTGAGCACCAGACATCCTTCCCCCATGGATTCGGAAACAGCTCCTTGCAGAGCTCCATTGTTGTCTTCACTCCGTGTGCCAATTTTGTTGCAGCATCCATTCATTTTCGCCTAAACGTTTAATGTGCATGGGGGTCCAGAACTGCTCTCAGGATGCAGTCTTGATACACAGCTGAATTGATCTTCACCACTTTTTCCAAATAAAACCAGTGGAGTCTTGCCTGTGGCACAAATTCCAGCCCACACCATCACTGACTGCGGGAAATGAGACCTGCTCACAGTTGTAGCTCCTGAGAGCAGTTCTGGACCCCCAGGCACAAGACCATTTCAGCAGGGTGGATTTGCTGAAGAAGGGTTTTCTTAAGACTTGGGACAACATTATGGTCGAAAAGCTGACTGTGGACATTTTGAAAAATCCTTAGAGTATATTGTTACCATATGTGTTTGTTATGTTTGATAACATTTTGATGGAATTTGGATGAAATACAGCAAAGTTATAACCAAAAATATCACAGCAAGAACCCTTTAGAGATCTGGGGGTGGTGCAAAACTTTTTTTTAATGTGAGTATTACAATGATTTTACCATCTATGATTTACATATGACAGGTTTTATTGTATTAAGAATGGTCCAGAATATATTTATCTTACTCAACCTCTGCCAACATCATGAACTCATGCCTTACTGACTTGGCATGCAGAAAGATTAACAGCTTCCCTAAGTTCTTTTGATTTCTTGTAGTGGACTCAGCTGTTCTTTGAATGAGAGATTTAGAGGCTACAGACATATGCCTGCAATAATAGTCAATGTCATAGTTTCCCAAGAAGTTCTATATCATGATATCAAACATATCATCTACTACAGGGGTGCCCAAAGTTTTTGGCAATTGGGGCCATACAGTCTGTGGGCAGCAGACCCATGGGCCACAAATTTGAGTGCTGTAGCTGCATAATAGCAAAGTACTGAAGGCCTTCAGGAAAAAGTCTTAATTGTCTACACCATCAAAAAATGTCAGTTTAGTTTTTCAAACATATACCTCTATTCATTATCATGCAAGTCTAATGTTCTTCTGCATGTGACATCTCGAAAAAAAATAGAAAAGAATTCTGATAAGATTCAAATAATTCCCTGATTTTATCAAGTACCAAAAATTGCCAGTGAAGAAGCAATTAGCACACATTGGCCCTCTCTGGAGAATGTCAGAATGCAGGTGATCAGACAGTCTCAGTGAACAAATAAGTTTTTTTCTAGTCACTTTTCTTCTATCATAATGGTTCTACTTGCATTTCAAATTATTCAACTATTTTCAGCTTTCTTTAGGCCTAAAATTACTCTCCATTCATCTGAGAGACCATATGCAATAAAAGACAGGGTTTGCTTGGTGCTAGTAGGAGATATTTAAAAAGAATTTACTTTGCACCCTTTGATTTTGAAAATGGAAACCAATTGTGTTTGCACAAGTGAGGAATTCATAATTTAAAAAATTTCATCTCTGAGACAGTCTGCTGTCTACACACAGCCATGTTAGAGCATGCTAATTTTGATGAAGTAGGGTAAAAGACCCAGTGATGGGCCACAGCAAATAAAAATTCCAATAGCTAAGCTTCCATAGCATGCCTACGCATATTATGACATAGGTTAGCAGCATTCAAGCACATAGACACTTCAGAGGTGGTAATGGAACAAATGCCAAAATTTTGGAATTTTCCTGCGAAGCGGCCCATCACTGAGTACACATAGCATGCCTACGCATATTATGACATAGGTTAGCAGCATTCAAGCACATAGACACTTCAGAGGTGGTAATGGAACAAATGCCAAAATTTTGGAATTTTCCTGCGAAGCGGCCCATCACTGAGTACCCGCCATTAACAGGCCCATCACTGGGTCTTTTACCCTAAAAAAAGGCACTGAGGAGTGAATGAATGGGCTCATAGGATGGGTGACAGAATATTCAAAGACAAATAATCCCAGGTGTGGAATATTTGTCTTTTGAACCCTGACAAATTACCTCACTGACAAAAAAAAAAAAAAAAAAACAAAACAAAAATACAAAAATATTTAGCTTTAAGAGGGTTAAGCCTACAATAAAATTAAGGAATGCTCGACCTCAACACATGATATTGAAATGGGAGAAATCACCTCTTTATATCACTAACTATCTTGAATCTTGAATGTAATTCGTAGGAAAGCTGTGGTCTAGCATGATACAATGTGGAGATATTTAAAATAAATAAACTGGTGACTTTTTTGAGATAATATGTGTGCTTATGTCATGCTACAAGCACTCAACCCTCCCTGTGTGTGGCAGTCTTTTTTCCCATTTCAATTTTTTTTCTTTTTTCAAAATTGTCTCATGGGCTGCACTTTGGGCACTCTTGATCTAGTACAAATCATACGATTTCAAACCTCATCACTTTATAGTCCAGTTGAAGAACATTCTCTCCAAAGAGTTCCTTAGCAGCATGAACAAAAGTGTGTTCAAGGTATCCTCCTGATGCAGAGCCCCGATTCACAGTCAAAATTGAGGGATTCTTCAGGGGTCTCCATGTCAATGGACAGTCCAGCTGAGCAGGTTCCACTTCTTTTAAGGTAAGGCCCTCCTTTACCAGCATTGACTCCACCTCAACTGTAAGCATAAACATTTTGGAATCAGCTCAACTAATGTGATCTTCCTGTCTCCTATGAAACCTGTCAAGGTAGCTCTTTACAAAATGCTGATTTTAATGTAGAATGCAGATCAAAGATCAATGGCAGTGAGAGAAGAGAGGGAAAATAAATGAATCCATGATTATCACATATAAGTTCATCAGACAAGAAGATTATGAATGCAGCTTATTTTTCTCTACAAAACTCACTAGTGGTGATGACACAGTCAACATCCCTAGTCTTTGAAACTTGGTCAACAAAGTCCTCACGAGATGCCTCCAGCTTCTTGTCAAAACATGGCATAAGTGTCACATGATAAAGTGACTTATTTCTAGGCTTTGTCTGCTTCAGCAGGGAGCCCATGATCTGCTGGGGGGACTTGGTTGTGCTAATGTAAGGTAGGATGAAGTGCCCATGTGTCTTTTCTGCATAGCACACCCAACCTGGATGAAAAACTCAAATGAATTTATCACTGGACTGACTGCTGATGGTGATGGTTACAGGATTGCTGAGTCAACCTGGACATGCTGAGGTGAGCAGAGGGAGGAACCCAGTTTCACCAGACTGAGAAGAACGATACCGGGCCTGAAATTCCTGACTAGTTTCCTCTAGGGATAGGTCACGGGCATGGGAGATATCAAACACGCGAGAAATGCCGATTCCCTTGAAGAAACCTGGAATTAAAGAGATATACTTCTTCAGATGAAACATATAATATGAATAGTATACAGCTTGGGCTAAATTGAATATGCAATGATGCCTAGGGGGTTAAACTGTCCTGTCTGTTCAAAATTAATTTATTCACCAAGTTAGATTAAATTACTTGGAATAAAGAAGAGTGAGTGGAAGGAAAGAAACATGATTAAACAGTGGATATGCTGAATAGCAATTCAACAAATGATTTGAGAATTTAAAAAATTCCAAAAGAAAATTCACAATTTTTTTTGGATATACTATAACAAATTCCATCAATCCTGGGGTTGTTGGATCTAGTCAGCTCTGCTAATGAGGAGGCTGGAGGATGAAAAGTGGAGGGCACCAACCAAATCCATTTTGTAGTGAAGCAGAAGTAGCCATTTATGGAAAAAATGGACAGTGAACCACTCAATCGCTTGATTTAAAAAAAAAATATTAAATAGTAAATTCCTTCCATTCAAAAAACTATCAACAATTTATCGGAAGAAAATGGATAAAAAGCATGTCCATAAAGGTGTGACTCAAAAATAATGTCAGTCATAATTCAGTAGCAAGTACTTCATTACCATGAAACTCCTACACATGCTTCACTACCTATAAATTTATTGTACCTTTTGTCAAATATCCATGTCAGTCATCCACTGTCTTGCTGACAACACTATGCCCAGTGGTACAAGAGTGGTGATAACATGTTCGTTAACATTTCCTGCATGAGGCTGGTGAATGCTTCCTCTATGGGGTTTCTTAGATCTGTCTCATCACACGATCTCTTAGCATATACCTTTTCTTTGATACAGCCCAAGATGAAGAAGTCCATGGGTGTGAGATCAGGAGAGCTTACTGGCCAGGCAAATGGGTCAGAGAATTAGTCTCCTAGTCCACACCACCACAAGTGGTGTGGACAAGGGGACCTAATCAAAGAAAAAGTGCATGCCGAGAGACTGGGATGTGACAGATCTAAGAAACCACATACAGAAAGCATTCACCAGCCTCATGCAGGAAATGTTAGTGAACAAATGGGCAGCACTCTTGTACCACTGGGTATTGTGTCATTGAGATGGTGGACATGTGGAGGACTGACATGGATATTTGACAAAAGACATTAACACAAAAAGTTTAGAGATAGTGAGATTATGTTTTCATTCAATGTAGAATGTATTTCTTTACCCACCCTGTATATCTTTAACCCACCTTTTAAATATTTTCTTTGAGTAAAATGTTACCTTGCCTATGCACTGAATTTTGCAAATAATTTTCCCATAATTTTTAAATAGAAAAACTGACCAGCCAGACGAGTGGCAGCTTCTTCATATGAGATTCCACACTGGGCTGCAAAAGATAGAATGGGCTGGGGTGCCACTGACACAACAATCTCCAGCTGTTCATCCTGTGCAAAGACAAAGCTTTCACAGCCATACTCAGACTTGAATGGGGTCCAATATTAAATAACAGGTAATGAGAAGGAAGACTCACAGGATCCTTGTGGGAATTCTCCTGAATCACACGGTAAAGTTCATCTTGGCTTTGCTGGGTGATGAGGATGTGCTCAGCAGATGTAATACACCCACTGCATGCTAGGCAGTCATTTAGAGTGATCTGCGCTTTCTGCAGCGTCTTCTTTGTCCCATCCTGTGCATTAGAGGTGAGTTGAATCTGATCCAAATCTGGAAATGTAAGTTGAGCTTGGATTCCAGAAATAGTTTTGCTTCCTGAGAATCTGGATTTGAATTGGATCCTGATCATCATTAGTTTTCAAAATGTAAATATAATTTCTTCCCCTCCATTTAGTCTGTCCATGATTCCTGCTTGTACAAGTTTACTCTTCCATTTCACATTAAAAGATTAAAAATAAGACATACACTACCAAATTAATAAAGATGCTAACTGAATGAATGAATAAGAAAAGCTCACATAGAGGGTCGAAGGCAGACTTTTCAACATGTTCCATGCATTTTTCAGATGGTTCACTAAAACTTTAATTATTGAAAAAAAAGCAGGTTAAAAATTACTCAAATACAGGGTGTTTCACTCGCTATTGGCCCCAAATTTTTCCTTATAACTTTCAAACTAATTGACGTAATGTAGTGAAATGTGACACAGACATGCCTGTGTGAAGTGAAGGCCTGTTTCCTGTTTGCCGCTGTAGTCAGTATGGATGGTGCGACGATTCTGACAGTGGTGTTGTGTACTGTATCGTCCACATTCATCGTGCCTGTGTGTTACGTGAAATCCTGTACACCGCTGTAGTCAGTACGGATGGTGCGACGATTCTGACAGTGGTGTTGTGTACTGTATCGTCCACATTCATCGTGCCTGTGTGTTACGTGAAATCCTGTACAGTATGAACCGGTACACAGTTGAACAGCGCGTGTTTATTGTCCGCACATACTGGAAAACTGCATCGATAAAGGCGTGCCAAAGACAATTTATTGAGCAGTTTGGGGGTCGAAAACCACCGGCAAAATTCGCCATTCAGTATCTGGTGAAGAAACTGGAAACCACTGGAACATTGTTGGATGTCCACGAAAGAGGCCGTCCGAAAATGCCAGAAGCAACGGTGCAGGATGTGAAAAACAGACTGCTGGCCTCCCCGCAGAAGTCCTTGCGTAAACTGTCGCAGGAGATGGGGGTTTCCACAAGCACATGTCAAAGAGTTGCAAAAAAAGCTGACCTGCATGCATACCATGTTACTGTTGTTCAAGAATTGAAAGCTCCCGACCAGCAGAATAGAGTCGCGTACTGTCGTTGGTTCCAGCAATTTGCCAATGACAATCCCAGCATACTGAACTATACGTGGTTCCACCTAAGTGGTCACGTTAATTTCCATAATACCCGTATTTGGGTGAGTGAGAATCCTCACGAGGTGTATGAGGAACCTCTTAATGCTGAAAAACTTGGGGTGTGGTGTGCCTTGTTGCGGCGCCGCATTATAGACCCCATCTTCTTCCACACAATGGTGGATACCGCAGTCTACATGGACATCTTCCATGAGTTTGTGAATCAGTTGGACGACGAGGAAATCAGTACTGGCTTCTTTCAGCAGGACGGTGCAACCTGCCACACCTCCAATGTCAGCATGGCTGAAATTGCTTCATTCTTTGATGATCGTGTCATTCCCAAGGGACTTTGGCCACCAAGGTTGCCTGACCTTACACCACCAGATTTCTTCCTATGGGACATGCTGAAAGGGAAAGTGTACCGCAACAAGCCACGGACTGTCATGGCACTGCAAGAAAACATTCGGCGGGAAATTGAGGCTGTGACTCCCAATATGTTGGTGAAAATCTTCCGTAACATGGAGCGGCGCGTTCAAGCATGCCTGGATGCTAATGGCGTACACTTTCAACACTTTCTACTGTATGATGTCATCATGCTTCCCATGCATCAAGGTATGTCTGTGTCACATTTCCCTACATTACGTCAATTAGTTTGAAAGTTATCAGGAAAAATTTGGGGCCAATAGCGAGTGAAACACCCTGTACTTCTTTTTTAATATTCTACCCAGTTGTGAGTGTCCCTGTGCTTCCGTCACTGATAAACCATGGCGTTAAACTTAAAAAAAATTTTCTAACTAAAACTATAAGGTTTTCTAAGATCCACTTCCAAATTTCCCAAATTTATTCACTAAGGGGTGAGTAAAGATGCTATGTTCTGAGAGGTAAACCCATTAATTGCCTGTGTCGACAAAATACATTGAATATATATGAATACACACCTCTTTGACTCCCGCATACACGGTATATATAGGAAAAGGTGCCGACCGAGGAATTCATGATATGCAAAGAGTCAGATGTAAAAACTGCAGCTGGTTAGGGTGGCAATCGCTCCACTAATCGATATTTTCCTATGATAAATAAATTATTGCAAAGCGAGTGCTCAAGTTTAAGTAAAGTTTTCAGCTCAAAAGAGCCAGATTAAAATAATTGAGCATGAAAGACAATATTATTTTGTACAAATATTTCTCTGAGACTAGCAGGAAACAGCTCAGAACTGATGAGGCTTCGAGTTGTCACATGATTTGCAATCTCTAATATATATAGATGATCGTGACTGACTAACGCTAATTCTAACCATGTCCTAGAAGGGTTAGAAATCTGGAACTTGGAAACGTACACATGTACGTTTTGGGATGCAGAGTTCAGAAAAATCCCACTTTGGTGGTACATTTGGGGGTACACATTTTTGGGGGGAAACATTTTTGTGAAATATATTTTGTGACAGATGAGGATGGCATTCAGAGAACGAACAAGATGTGCTGAATTCGGTGGTGTAGTCATAGCATTTCTGAGTGACAATCAGAGGGTCCGTGTTCAATTCCTGGCCATTCTTTTGCTTTCTATTGGCTTTTTTTTGCCTTCCATGTCCTGTTACTAAATCCCCCACCATAACATAATTTGGCTTGAGTAAACGCAGAGACATATTAAGCTGAAACTTGGCATGGATGTGCCTACCGAGAACAAAAATATGGCCCTGGGGCCATATTTTTGTGAGCCAACGTTTTTAAGTATTTTTTGTCCTGGCGTATTGAGCTAGTGTGGAAAGATGAAACTTGGTACATAACTACCTATTGAGATGCTTCAGAATACATCAGACTTCAGGAGTAAATGCCCTGGGTGCACAAATTTCAAAGGGAGACGTTTTCAACTAATTTTTCGTATCAATTAAACTGATGAACATAGAAAGCTGAAACTTTGCATGAATGTGATTACTGAAACAATGAGTTAAAATAAAAATGTTTAGTTTCGATACATCCCCTAAGGGAATTTTTTCGAGGTGCAATGGTTTGAAATACAAATTGTTGTGGCGAATTCGACAGAAATGGAAAGGTGAAACTTGGCACACAAATGAGTGACATATTACTGAGCTGAGGGGGTATTCAGCTTTCATTGGTCATCCCCTCCGGCCATAGCTTTTGGCTGGGTCGGCTTTTCCAAGCATGTTTTTTCACCAACGAAAAGAGCAAACATATAATATTGAAATTTTGTGGGCATGTAGTTCACCGGGCAGACATAGTAAAGTAGCTGGCGTGACGTGACGTGATGTTGATTTAAGGACGTATAAAAAAAACTTTTTTATACGTCAGGAGTCTCGTGTCGAAAACCAACCCAGCGAAAAGGTTTATGTAAAAAAAGAGGTCGTTTTTCCTCTTTGCATGACATAGGTACGCCTAGGGCCAGCACTCCTTCTATCGTCAAGGCACCCCAAAAGCGTTTATATCGCCATATTTAATTTTTTGGCCTACCTTGCAAGTCAGCGCTGCAGTATTTGCCGTATACAGACAAGTGAAATCTGTTCCTGAAATTTTCAGAATTAGTGGTGGTACAGACGTTTTTGTGTAGCAGTTTATGGTAATTAATTAATTGTACAGATGACGATATTTCGAGCTATAGTTGCTTCCTAGTTTCATGTACTATTGATATGCAAATTGTCATTTCACGTTCATAACTGTTGATAAAAAAAGCGGTAGGGTGTTGATATCCTGTCTTCTCATTACGATTGTAGGTCGAGATCGCCTACTTAACCTTCATGGATGGTATTGGCCCCTAAGTCTTCATTGTGACCCTAGATGCGACTTCGAAACCACGTTATATCGACGCGGACCTCTGTCTTTGGACGTGATGGAATGGCTCTATCCAAACTCAGATAATGTGAGATCTTTAAATTCTGTTCCATTCTCAACATTGAACAAAAAAATACCCTTTGACTCTCTTCTGATGCAGAAGGGGCGAATCCCACCAAAAAAAGCAAGCAATGGGCAGCACATTATTGGCCTGGAAATACGGAATGCCACTTCAANTTCCATTCCCAACATTGAACAAAAAAATACCCTTTGACTCTCTTCTGATGCAGAAGGGGCGAATCCCACCAAAAAAAGCAAGCAATGGGCAGCACATTATTGGCCTGGAAATACGGAATGCCACTTCCATGGATGAAGGAAAATATTACTGCCGTGCAACAATCTCCAACGTCACTAAGGAATCCTATCATAGAGTGATCGTTCGAAGTGAGAACTTTCTTGATGCAGGTACACTTGAATTTATGACCTAGGTACCATTCAGTATTCGGTTCCAGATGGTCATGTGGAGATTTCGCCAGTGGAGACGACAGCACATGCGCATAAGGGAAAGAGAACCGTGAGCTGGGTGTTGAAGGTGGAAGCCGAACCTAACCCGAATATCATCTTGAAGCACAATGGATTGGAAGTTCCCAACAACTCTAAATATTGCATTCAGAGAAACTTGGAACAAAAAACAATCACTGTTAGTATTCATAACATCACGGATGAAGACGATGGTATCTACGAAGTCATTATACAACTTGGTCTGCAGACTCAGACGATCTCCTTAAAGCTCATTGTGGAAAGTGAGTTTCTTTTATATAACATGCTCACATAATAAGTTTATTTCTTTCAAAAATTGTCAAACCCATTTTCCAACCTAAGCAATACGTTGTCTGAATGTGTTATGCCTGCAAATGCAGAGCGATTTTTAAGGATATGAAGAGTCAATCTTTATTCTCACAGGCCGTCTTTAGCGCAATTAAAGAGGAAAGATGAGATGAGCTCAAATCCTTTTTCTCAAGATGTGTCTTCTGGAGTATGCCTTTGTTCAATGGTCTCATATATTCATTAAGTACTAAAAGGTGACATTTTGAAATATTTATTGCGTTTTCTCTGCCATTCATGGTGAATTACCATTTAAAAAACATTGCAGAGGGAGAGGTGTCCCCCAGAAAACATCAAGAGGGGCAGGCGGTCGAGCGGGCAGACTAGGGTTGATATTCAGAAAGACCTACTATTCTCTTTTTACATTTGTTTGCTTCAATAATAATATGGTGCGCCGTATGAGCGGAATATGCAAAATATCGCCACTTCCCTATATTACACGACACTAGTGCATGCAAGCCCACATGACTGATGCTAATTCTAACCATGTTCTAGAAAGGTTAGAAATCTGAAACTTTGGTACGCATGTACCTTTTTGGGTGCAGAGTTCAGAAAAAATCCGACTTTGGAGGTACATCCCCTGGGGATACACATTTTGGGGGAAGAAGTTTTTTTAAAATATATATTGTGACGGATGAGGATGTCATCGAGAGATGTTACTGTTTGTCCCGTTTCGGTGGTGTAGAGGTAGCACATCTGACCGGTAACCGGGAGGCCTGGGTTCAATTCCGATGAATTGATTCGATTCCAGTTCTATTTTTCATATCCTAGCGAATCGGATAGAAATATAAAAGTTGCAGCTGGCGGAAGCATAATGGAGGTGATGTTGATTTAAGGAAAAATTCAACTTTTGTTGTGCGTCTCCTCAGAGCACAGCTTTTGGGTGGGTCGCTTTTCCTAATACATTTTTTACCTCTAGCAATAAGGGAAACGTATCGGACTGAAACTGGGTGGCATGCAGTCCTCTGAGTCTACATTTCACAAGAAATAAAGTTTTTCGTTAAAACACATCAGGGCACTTTTTTCAGTCCCATTTTCCTTATTTTTTGATGCAACGAAACAGAGAAAGAAAATGGAAACTTCCCTCAGAAGTACCTGTTCTGATTACAGGAAAAATTCTACTTTTGAAGTATGTCCCCTTAGCGTAGATTATAGGAGGGAAGTATTTCAAAACGTATTCTCCACCCTTACAAAAAGGGACACATGAAATTATTTCAAGTTAAGCACACTTGAAATCATTGAGATAATGATTTTCATCAAAATAAGGACTTTCGTCGCCATATGTCAAGGCACGATGAATGTGGACGATACAGTACACAACACCACTGTCAGAATCGTCGCACCATCCGTACTGACTAAAGCGGCAAACAGGAAACAGGCCTTCACTTCGCGCAGGCATGTCTGTGTCACATTTCACTACATTACGTTAATTAGTTTGAAAGGTATAAGGAAAAATGTGGGGCCAATAGCGAGTGAAACACCCTGTATTTCAATGGGGACGTACTTTATATATGTTTTTGCCATTTCGCAAAGAATAAATGAATTAATCACTATCCAAGGTAATGGAGCGCCGAAGGCGCCACCATAGATATAAAGAATACATGAAAATATTAGAATCACAAAAGAAGTGGTTCAAGTTGAGGTGGAGGACGACCCAGTAAATGATGTCGATAAACAATTACATGAATAGTTAATTGGATTCAATGTGGACATTTTTCGTACATGTGTCTGCTTTTGTGCACATCACAGAATATGGTTTTTTCTTCAAAACAACAAGGGAAAACATGTCATCATTTTGGTTAAGCCCTTTCATATTTATTTATTCCCCTGTATTTTATTTTTTTTGCTATTAAATGAAGACACCGATATCAACACGATTTTCATTATTTTGCATATTTGAAAACCCACAGAANTTCCATTCTCAACATTGAACAAAAAAATACCCTTTGACTCTCTTCTGATGCAGAAGGGGCGAATCCCACCAAAAAAAGCAAGCAATGGGCAGCACATTATTGGCCTGGAAATACGGAATGCCACTTCAATGGATGAAGGAAAATATTACTGCCGTGCAACAATCTCCAACGTCACTAAGGAATCCTATCATAGAGTGATCGTTCGAAGTGAGAACTTTCTTGATGCAGGTACACTTGAATTTATGGTCTAGGTACCATTCAGTATTCGGTTCCAGATGGTCATGTGGAGATTACGCCAGTGGAGACGACAGCACATGCGCATAAGGGAAAGAGAACCGTGAGCTGGGTGTTGAAGGTGGAAGCCGACCCTAACCCGAATATCATCTTGAAGCACAATGGATTGGAAGTTCCCAACAACTCTAAATATTGCATTGAGAGAAACTTGGAACAAAAAACAATCATTGTTAGTATTCATAACATCACGGATGAAGACGATGGTATCTACAAAGTGATTATACAACTTGGTCTGCAGACTCAGACGATCGCCTTAAAGCTCATTGTGGAAAGTGAGTTTCTTTTATATAACATGCTCACATAATAAGTTTATTTCTTTCAAAAATTGTCAAACCCATTTTCCAACCTAAGCAATACGTTGTCTGAATGTGTTATGCCTGCAAATGCAGAGCAATTTTTAAGGATATGAAGAGCCAATCTTTATTCTCACAGGCCGTCTTTAGCGCAATTAAAGAGGAAAGATGAGATGAGCTCAAATCCTTTTTCTCATGATGTGTCTTCTGGAGTATGCCTTTGTTCAACGGTCTCATATATTCATTAAGTACTAAAAGGTGACATTTTGAAATATTTATCGCGTTTTCTCTGGCATTCATGGTGAATTACCATTTAAAAAACTATGCAGAGGGAGAGGTGTCCCCCAGAAAACATCAAGAGGGGCAGGCGGTCGAGCGGGCAGACTAGGGTTGATATTTCAGAAAGACCTACTATTCTCTTTTTACATTTGTTTGCTTCAATAATAATATGGTGCGCCGTATGAGCGGAATATGCAAAATATGGCCACTTCCCTATATTAGACGACACTAGTGCATGCAAGCACACATGACTGACGCTAATTCTAACCATGTTCTAGAAAGGTTAGAAATCTGAAACTTTGGTACGCATGTACCTTTTTGGGTGCAGAGTTCAGAAAAAATCCGACTTTGGAGGTATATCCCCTGGGGATACACATTTTGGGGGAAGAAGTTTTTTTTTAATATATATTGTGACGGATGAGGATGTCATCGAGAGATGTTACTGTTTGTCCCGTTTCGGTAGTGTAGAGGTAGCACATCTGACCGGTAATCGGGAGGCTTGGTTTCGATTCCGATGAATTGATTCGATTCCAGTTCTATTTTTCATATCCTAGCGAATCGGATAGAAACATAAAAGTTGCAGGTGGCGGAAGCACAACGGAGGTGATGTTGATATAAGGAAAAATTCAACTTTTGTTGTGCGTCTCCTCAGAGCACAGCTTTTGGGTGGGTCGCTTTTCCTAATACATTTTTTACCTCTAGCAATAAGGGAAACGTATCAGACTGAAACTGGGTGGCATGCAGTCCTTTGAGTCTACATTTCACAAGAAATAAAGTTTTTCGTTAAAACACATCAGGGCACTTTTTTCAGTCCCATTTTCCTTATTTTTTGATGCAACGAAACAGAGAAAGAAAATATAAACTTCCCCCAGAAGTACCTGTTCTGATTACAGGAAAAATTCTACTTTTGAAATATGTCCCCTTAGCGTAGATTATAGGAGGGAAGTATTTCAAAACGTATTCTCCACCCTTACAAAAAGGGACACATGAAATTATTTCAAGTTAAGCACACTTGAAATCATTGAGGTAATGATTTTCATATATGTCCCCTTAGCGTAGATTATAGGAGGGAAGTATTTCAAAACGTATTCTCCACCCTTACAAAAAGGGACACATGAAATTATTTCAAGTTAAGCACACTTGAAATCATTGAGATAATGATTTTCATCAAAATAAGGACTTTCGTCGCCATATGTCAAGGCACGATGAATGTGGACGATACAGTACACAACACCACTGTCAGAATCGTCGCACCATCCGTACTGACTAAAGCGGCAAACAGGAAACAGGCCTTCACTTCGCGCAGGCTTGTCTGTGTCACATTTCACTACATTACATCAATTAGTTTGAAAGGTATAAGGAAAAATTTAGGGCCAATAGCGAGTGAAACACCCTGTATTTCAATGGGGACGTACTTAATATATGTTTTTGCCATTTCGCAAAGAATAAATGAATTAATCACTATCCAAGGTAATGGAGCGCCGAAGGCGCCACCATAGATATAAAGAATACATGAAATTATTAGAATCACAAAAGAAGTGGTTCAAGTTGAGGTGGAGGACGACCCAGTAAATGATGTCGATAAACAATTACATGGATAGTTAATTGGATTCAATGTGGACATTTTTCGTACATGTGTCTGCTTTTGTGCACATCACAGAATATGGTTTTTTCTTCAAAACAACAAGGGAAAACATGTTGTCATCATTTTGGTTAAGCCCTTTCATATTTATTTATTCCCCTGTATTTTATTCTTTTTTGCTATTAAATGAAGACACCGATATCAACACGATTTTCATTATTTTGCATATTTGAAAACCCACAGAAGCGAATATTTTCAAGTGATGACAACTTTAGGTTTCATCGGGGCGTATGCAGTACTCCTGTAATATAGTGCCAAATCGTGTCACGCACCTTGAATTTTCCTCTTTGCAATATTCTCCTCCTGAATTCAACGCACATGGATGCTTGTTCTTTTTTCTCTTGGCTTTTCCCGTCAACATTGGTTTTCCTCCAAGAATTTCGCATTCATCAGCAAAAATTGAAGCCTGAAGATGTCGGTTTTACACGTGAACAATTGAGATTAATCTATTCAATCATGGAGAAGCATTAAAATCTACGTTTCGGGAGCCTAGACTTATGCGCCCATGCAATGAATGACTCACCCAATCATGTCAAGGTTTCCAATCTGGAGAATTTATTGTTCTTCGAGTTCACAATCATTATCGTTCCTGCATAGTTTTCGTTCCTTTTGCTTTAATGAAATCTGCAGGTCCTTAGACTAAGAATCTCAATTTCACTTACTTTTTTCTGAAGCAGTATGTATATACGCCCGGAAAATGTATTTTATCGCTCCTGTTGTCATTAAACAGGTCCTGTTGGAATAGCTGGCATCACACTAACTTCAGTTGGAATTTGTTTAATTGCGGTTGCCAGTGGCATCACCATATACTACAACTGGATCAAGAGAGTACGAGTAAGTAATGCACATGAATTGGAACGCCTTCCACAATTTTTATTTACGGAACTTCCTTGAACTGCCTATTTCTATTACCTTTTCAGTCCCAACGCATCATGTTAACAAAAGAACAATTGGAGAGCTTTCGTAGAGGGAAGTCTGCGAGCATAAATCCCATATATGAATTCAGCCAAGAAGTACAACTATTACCGTATGAAGACCATTGGGAATTCTCAACAGACAGACTAAAATTAGGTTAAACTTCATTATATTTCTATTTTAGGTTTCTGAAGAACGAATTTGATTATATTTCTAACCTCCATAGATAAAGAGATTGGTCGAGGGGAATTCGGTCATGTTGTTCGGGCTGTGGCAATTGGGATTCGCCCCCCGGAGCGTGAAACAACCGTAGCTGTCAAGAAAAGGAAGCCTGGCTGCAACAACTTGGAGAATTACCTGGCACTGATGATGGAGCTAAAGATTATGAGTCACCTTGGCAATCACATGAATGTCGTCAATCTCCTTGGAGCCTGCACAAAAAACATGGCACGAGGTCGCTTCCTTTGTTCCTGTTTATGCATGTTGTAC